>PVJN01012440.1:0-50955 GCA_004026805.1 Lasiurus borealis
AGGGGGTTGTGTACTATCTGTGGGTGCAGGCATCTCCAGGGGGTCGTGGAAAGTCTCCCCTGTGAATAAGGGGGACCACTGGATAAGAGGTGGAAATGACTTGTACCCCACCAGGGACTTGGCAGACCGTATGTCATTTATTTCTCATTCATTTGCTCCTTAACAAGCATTTTTTGTGCGTGTGGGCAAAGGGTACGGGGTGTCTCCCAAAACATACACACGTGCTGAGTGGTCGTGAAGTCTGTTTTATCAACTTCCCGTTCATTTTCATAATCAAGTGAGTTATCAGCTGTTGAAGCGTACATACATTTTTGGGGGAACACTCTGTATATAAAAGTGAACAAAGCTGAGACCGGTGTGGCTCAGTGGATAGAGCGTCGGCTTGCAGACTGAAGGGTCCCAGGTTCGATTCCGGTCGGGGGCATGTACCTTGCTTGCGGGCGCATCTCCAGTGTGGGGCTCGCAGGAGGCGGCTGATGGATGTCTCTCTCTCATGGATGTTTCTGACTTTCTATCTCTCTCCCTTCTTCTCTGTAAAAAAATTAAATAAATAATTTTTTTAAAAAAGGGAACAAGACATGGCCCCTTCTTTTAAAGATCTAAGGATTCGGAGAACATAAATAAAAATCATTCCCTCTGAACAAATAAGTCCAGACTGGGATGCAGTCAGTGAATATTAAGCACCGAGAGTCCGGAGTCTGTCTGGAGCCTGTTTTGTAACGTGTGTGCACGTAGGTTGCAACTTCTACCGCGAAGGGAAGAGGAGGCCTGTTCGGGCACCTTTGCTCGGGAAGCACCCCTTTAATGCTCCCCCACAGTGGCGCCTGATGACAAGAGTGTGGGGGCAGGTGGGAGCCTCTGAGACCCACAAGGAGACCCCGTGGGGGTGGCTGCGCGTGTTGGTGTTGCCGTGTGCCCGAGTCGTGGTTCTGAGACAGGAGACGTCGTCGAGTTGCTTGCTGGAGTGGCTTTTGAAGGGCCCGAGGGTGCCAGGGTCAGCTTGGTTTCCACGCATCACAAGTCCGTGGCATGGGGAGCGGGACAGACTAATGTTTGTTTATTTTTATGTCTTTATTGTTGAAAGTATTACATATGTTCCCCCTTTTCCCCTCCATTGACTCCATCCAGCCCACTCCCTCCCCCCATCCCAGGCCCTCAGCACCCCACTGTCTGGGTCCACGGGTTATGCAGAGATGCATACAAGGTCCTTGGCTGATCCCCTCCCTCCACCTCCTTCCAGACTAATGTTTAAGATCCTGAGCTTCAGCCAAAACTGGTTTGGCTCTGGCTAGAGTATCGGTCTGCGGGCTGAAAGGTCCCGGGTTTGATTCCGGTCAAGGGCATGTACCTTGGTTGCGGGCACATCCCCAGTAGGAGGCATGCAGGAGGCAGCTGTAAAAAATCAATACAATATATTAAAAAAAAAGAAGATCCTGAGCTTCAGAGTCAGGGAGCGATCTGGCTCCTCAGTTGCTCCTTCCTGGGAGACCGTCCGTAGTTCCTGGGTCACAGTAGATCCCTCCCGGTATGATGATTTTGATATTAATGATGAGGCATTTGCGTTCATTGAGTTCCTCCTGTGGCCAGATGCTCGTTCTAGAACTGACATGTGTCTGATCATTTCGTGCTCACACCAACTCTCAAAGGTGTGCATCCTCATCACCCTCATTTGTTGGAAAAATGGAGGCACAGAGAGGTTAAGTGATGTTCTCAAGGCTGCACAGCCAGCAACTGGCAGGGTGGGATTCACACCCGAGAAGCTGCCCCCCAAGCCTGTGCTTTCTTGTTATTCAAGTTCCTACGATACTTGTGACTTCCTCTCTTGGGGACAGGACAGGGAGGGGAGCTGCTCACAGCTGAGTTTGGACCCCAGGATGGCTCTGTCTTTTGTCTCCTTCTGAAATGATGAGCCACTTTGTATGATTCTTAAAAAAAAAAAACACACACACACCCAAAATCCCCTGAGCAGGTGGCTGGGGTGACTAAGGGGGTGGAGGTCCTCACCCACCTTGCCATTCCTCTCTGAGCACTCGGTGCGGTGTGAGGGATTAAAGGAACTGCTGTGCATTCAAAGGACAGGCCTCCATGGTGAGACGCTCTGAGCTGGTGGCTCTATACAGGTGGTTAGTGTGCAGAAGAGAGACCAAGGCCTGGAAGTGGGCCCTCAACCAGCTGATGGATGTGCCATGAGGCCGCTGAGCACCATGGTTCTGGTCCTGGTTCTGGTGCTGGTGCTGGTGCTGGTGCGCTGGGGAGAGAGGATGACCGGAGTCTCACACCCAACCCCATGCTTCTGAGCTGGTACCCCAAGGGGGACACTTAGGAACCCTGCCCTTGCTTTGTTTGCAGAGTGGAAATGGTAACACCCAGCCAAAGCGCCTCATTTGCATTGCTAACCTCCAAATCTCTCTGAAAAGGGACCAGTTTTCATGAGCCCCCTGCAAACTGGTTTGTCCCAGAAGCCCCACCTGAGCTGGTGCCGGGCTGGTGGCGATGGTCTCTCTACCCAGCTCTGGGTGAAAGCGCCTATGATTCTCTACAAAATAGTCATGTGTTTGATTACACCGCACGATCCCAGCCTGCTGATGGGATAACCACAACCATATTACCTTTCCAAAAGTAGGAAAATAGTGATGAATTTCAGAATGCTTCTTGCCTCGTGAGTTTTGGGGAAGGGCGTGCGTAGCTGTGCTAACTACCTCATCAGGTTCCTCGGTGGATTCAGTGGACTAAATATGGGAAGGGTTTTGCCGAGTTCCTAGCACATCATAAATCAACAGATATTTTATTTCCGAAATAATTGGGCACGTGTTGCGTTAGGCGCATTAGTTGTATTGTGCCATCCATTTTAACCTCTTTATAAGAACGTTGTAATACAACCTTGTTCAATTGTGTTGCACTATTATCTCCAGGACTTTTCCCCTTAAATGCCTTCTGAACATTTTTTTAAAATATATATTTTATTGATTTTTTTACAGAGAGGAAGGAAGAGAGATAGAAAGTCAGAAACATCAATGAGAGAGAGAGAGACATCTATCAACCGCCTCCTGCACACCCCACTGTGGAGATGTGCCCGCAAGCAAGGTACATGCCCCCAGCCGGAATCGAACCTGAGACCTTTCAGTCCACAGGCTGATGCTCTATCCACTGAGCCAAACCGGTCTCGGCCCTTCTGAACATTTTTATGCTGGTGGTTTTTGGATTTCCAGAAAATTCTCACTGTTCAGGTTTTTAAGGACTTCAGGAGTTATGTTTCTTTTCTTTTTTTTGGGGGGGGAGGGGGTGATGTTTCTTATTCCTAAGGCACCTAAATGGTTGGGTGACTGACACGTTGAGAGGTTCCCGTGGATACCCCATCACCAGGAACAGCCACGCTCACACCTGCACACGCCACTAGTCACCTCCACGGCAGGACAAGGCAAGCACAGTCATAAGATGCCTCAATGGTGAAGGGAGACTCCAAGTTCAGAGATAAAATGTTAACAAATAGGCATCTTAGGATCGAAGGAGGGCACTGTTATCCCTCAAAGATAATTTATTTTATTTAAAAAAATATTTTTATTGATGTCAGAAAGAAAGGGAGAGGGAGAGGGAGGGAGAGAGAGAGAGAGAGAGACAGAGAGAGAGAGAGAGAGAGGGAGAGAAACATCGATGATGAGAGAGAATCATTGATCGGCTGCCTCCTGCACGCCCCATTCTGGGGATCGAGCCCACGACCCAGGCATGTGCTCTGACCAGGAATCCAACCATGACCTCCCGGTTCATAGGTCAACGCTCAAGCACTGAGCCACGCTGGCCTGGCCCACAGAGAGAAGAATTTACATGGAGTTCAAGGAGATCACTCTCAGGATGCTGTGAGAAAACCCCCCAAAAATGAACCTTCCTCCCAAATAGGTTGGTTGAAGATGGGCTGGGCTACCTGTGGTGTGAACAGACGTCAGTGGGAAGCCGAGCCTGGGGGAGTGCTTTCTGGGGAGAGTCTAGAGCAGTGGTTCTCAACCTTCCTAAGGCCGCGACCCTTGCATACAGTTCCTCATGTGGTGGTGACCCCCAACCATGAAATTCTGCTACTGTTATGCGTTGTGATGTAAATATCTGCATTTTCCTATTGTCTTAGGCGACCCCTGTGAAAGGGTCCTTTGATCCCCAAAGGGGTTGCGACCCACAGGTTGAGAACCGCTGCTGTAGGCCCTAGCAGACCGTCCAAGTGTGCAGAGCGGTTTGCAGGAAATGACCTTGGAAGATGCCACCTTCCTGACCCGGGGTTCTGGGAGCCGCCGAGGACGGAGGAGGCAGTCGGGGCCTGGAGGGGGAGTCGGGGAGAGTCCCCTGTCGGCTTTGCTTGGCGCTCAGACTCCTCTTTTTGGAGTGGCTGCTTCTGCCGGCCGCGTTCCCATCCCTCAGGCTTCCTGCTCTGTCTCCATCTGAAGAAATTCCCATGACACCGTGGATCCCTGTGACATTTGCCGAAGCCACGAGCAGGCTGCTCTGGTCCTGGAAGCGGCTCCTGCTAAGGCACGTGGACCTGCTCTGATGGAGGGGTGCGCAGCCCCCACCCTTTCCCTGTCCAGCTCTGAATCAGAGGGAGCCCCCACTTCTGGGGTTGATGGAGGGAGAATCAATGCCAGCTTCCTCACTAACAGGGAACGCTGGAGATAAAGGCCACAGTTTTCTAAAGCCGTCCCCCAGAATCAGGCTGCCTTTTCTACTCGGCCACTGGCTGGGCTAGAAGAAAGCCATTTTCTTTTGTGGATCAGACCTGATTCTTGGTGGCAGATGACAGGACAGCCTCTCTGAGCAGTGGGGGGCTGGTCAGGGGAAGCGGGAAGCTGTGTTGTTAGCCTCTGCTTTGTCCCCAACTCTCCCGGACGAGGACTTTGAGGCTCTCTGTGGGGGGGGGCAGTGGATGGAAGGACAGGAGAGTTTAGGGAAATTTGGCTTCAGGGAAAATTTTATTTTGGGGGTGGTAAATATGTGTGTGGGTGTGTGTGTGTGTGTATAAAATCAGAAATTCTTGCATGGAATTTTGTATTTGCAAACTCTCACCTGCAAAAAATAATAACCCTGACCTTGGTGTTTGGGTGGAAAAGAAGGGGTGGGCCCTGACCGGTGTGGCTCAATGGATAGAGCGTCGGCCTGCGGACTGAAAGGTCCCAGGTTCGATTCTGGTCAAGGGCATGTACCTTGGTTGCAGGCACATCCCCAGTAGGGGGCGTGCAGGAGGCAACTGATTGATGTTTCTCTCTCATTGATGTTTCTAGCTCTCTGTCCCTCTTCCTTCCTCTCTGTAAAAAAATCAATAAAATATATTAAAAAAAAAAAAGAGAGGGTGGATTCCATCCAAAGGAGACTTTGTCTTAATTGCATAATGGGGTGATGATGAGACATTCCCAGGAAAGTCTTCCTTTGGCTGCATCTGCCCTGTTCCTTAGCTTCTTGTATCCACATGGGGGCAGTCATCTTGTGTGTTGGAGTGATGGTCAATCTGCATATTGCTCTTTTATTAGATAAGCTAGAGGCTTGGAGCATGGGTGGGAGCCAGCTGGTTTGCCCCCAGATCAGAGTGGGGTGGCCTGGGTGAGGGGCCTGTGGTAGTTTGCTGGCCGGCTTTGCGCCCCCGGTGACCCAAGAGGAGGCCCTGGTATCTGGGATTTATTTATATCCTACAATTGAAACTTTATAGCCTGGCGTGGAGCTAAGCCATCTGCTCGTTCTGTGGTGGTAGCCATTTCTGTTGAAAGTTATTTATCTTCTATAATTGAACATTTGTATCCTTAAGTGGAGGCCTGAGCCGGCCAGGATGTGTGGAAACGTTGGCTTCCTCCATCGCTGGGGCAACCCAAGCCTCCCTCCTGCTCTGTGGCTGCAGCCATCTTGGTTGGGTTAATTTGCATACTTACTCCTGATTGGCTTATGGGCATGGCTTGTGGGTGTAGCGGAGGTACATTCAATTTGAATATTACTCTTTTATTAGATGATACTAGAGGCCTGGCACACAAAATCCATGCCTGGGTGATCAGAGCCAATCGGGGCCTTCCAGCTGCCTGCAGGGGCCCTTCCTTTCCCATCTGCTAGCCGGGGCCTGCTTTCATTCCACGTCACCCCCTGGTGGTCAGCCCATGTCATAGTGATCTATTGAACTCCCAGTCTTCTGGTCGAACTCCCGAGGAGACAATTTGCATACTAGCTTTTATATAGATAGATAGGCTACACAGTTTTGATGTTAAAGTCACCTCACCTGTATATTTTTTAACAACTGTTATCAAGCATGTGTCGAATGACCACTCACATTCATTCTAGACTGTTTGTCAGTGGCCCCTTCTCCCACAGGTGGAGGTGAGAATCGGTGTGACAATTCTGCACAGGTGAAGTCCCAGGGGCCAGGAAGGGGGTGCAAACGGTGGAACTTAATTGCACCCCGAGTTTCTGCTTCTCTTTTTCCAATTCCTTTTGGTATCCCAGTGTTTTTCATGGTGTGAGAAAGGAGGAAGGAACGGAGGGAATAAGGGAGAGGAGGAAGAAAGAAAGAGGGAGGAAAAGGGGGAAGAAAAGACAAATCCGGCAGAATCTTTTCTGCTGCAGTACCGCCTGCGGCCACATGATGGCGGCATGAGCATGGCTGCGCAAGGGCGCTCGCCAGCCTGTCCCTTTAAATGCCCTTCCCTGGAAGCCCGAGGCGCCTGGGTGGATGGTGTTTGTGCCTGTGAGTCAAGGCTTCGCCCAGCATCATCAGCGCTGTCCCCAGAGTTGTCAGGCAGGCGAATACGGGAACCGTCAAGGGTTTCAGGGTCTTTCTTTCTAGACAAAAAATAAAAATAAAAATAAAAATCCCACCAGGAGCTTGATCGGCCAAAGGACTCTGTAGTCACGGTCAGATGGGGGGAATTTTCTTAAATGCCAGGCTCTGCAGTCGGTGGGCAGGCAGGCACTGCCCATCAGGAGCCCCCGGCTGGCGGCTCCCGGGCACCCGGGCTGGAGCAGTCAGCTGGCGGGAGGCTGGGAACCCAGCCATCAGCAGCTCGCTCTGCAGCTACATGCCCGATGGAGAGCGTGATTGGTGACACAGCGGCTTGGGAATCATAATGCCAACGTAATTGCTCCGGGCACATCGCTCCCCGCCTTTCAGTGGCAACGCTGCTTCTCCTCCTGCTCGGAGAGGACCGGTGTGGCTCAGCCTTTGTTTCTCCAGGACAAGCCGGGGCACACCCGGCCACTGTCCTCCTGCCCCCCCCACCCCCCGGTTCCCTGAGGGGTTTCTTTGAACCCCAGAAGAAGGCTGTCCCCACACCAGGAAGCACCCCTGGGCAGCCTGTCCGTTCACGCAGCCGAGCCACCCCAGTCACGGCCGGGGCTCTGAAACCTGCTCTCCCCACCCCAGCCTCCGCTTTGTTCTTTTCTGCCTTTTGGTAAAACAAACACCGATCCCTTGCTGATGCGCTTTTCTTTCTTTTCTTTTTTAAAAAATATATTTTATTTATTTTTTACAGAGAGGAAGAGAGAGGGATAGAGAATTAGAAACACTGATGAGAGAGAGAGAGAGACATCAATCAGCTGCCTCTTACACAGCCCCCACTGGGGATGTGCCTGCGACCAAGATACATACCTTTGACCGGAATCGAACCTGGGACCCTTCAGTCTGCAGGCCGACGCTCTATCCACTGAGCCACACCAGTTTCGGCTTATGCACTTTTCTTGGTAGCGTACAGGCAGTTCTCCTTCTGTCTTCATCGCGGCTCGAGGAGGAGGAAGCAGAGGCTAGTGAATGTTACTCACAAGGACACCGAGCTTCAGAAAGAGGCCCCGATGTGTCAGGACCCCCATTCCCAGCTCAGGGGTGCTGAGCAGAGGGCTCCGAGGTGGGGGGGGGGGCACCCGGGTGGACCATGCCTCCAGCCGCTCTCAGTCAACCGAGGTGTCTGAGGTGCAGTTTCCTCATCGGTCAGATGAAGAGAAAGATGCCAGCCTCCTGGGGTTTGGGGGGAAAGGGGGGGAACCAGGTGAGATGATGCCAGGAACACCTGCGGAGTCAGCGGGGAAGCTGTGGATCCAGCACCTTTTCATACCGTGACCCACCCCGCCAGCTCCCATCCGTGCAGAGGGCTCCGTGCCGCTTCACCAGCTGGTGCCTGCGGCTGGCCTCCCTGTCTGGGCGACTCTTCCTGCTGGAGAGCGCTCTCAGCTTTGGGGGGTGGCTTATCTGAGGGGTTCAGGCTGGAGGGACACTCCTGTCCAAAAGGGGACCGGGGCTGCTGGGTAAATGCTGCCCCCTCCTGTGTCTCCCCATGGTTCCGAGACATGGAGTGAGCCACAGCCACGCACGACCCCGGGGAGAGCATATTTTTCCGTTGCTGTCCTTCCGCCCTGATTCACCCACGGATCACCCCCCAAACAGGCCACTTTGGTAGAAGCTCTGACTCGGGGGTTTCATTTGGGACCCCAGGCGAGGACAGGATGGGAGGAGAGCCGGAATGCTGACTGGGGGTCAGGCGTGCTGCGGTTAATAGACACACATACAGCCGAGACCGGTGTGGCTCAGTGGATAGAGCGTCGGCTTGTGGACTGAAAGGTCTCGGGTTCGATTCCAGTCGGGGGCGTGTACCTTGCTTGCAGGCACATCTCCACTATGGGGTGTGCAGGAGGCGGCTGACTGATGTCTCTCTCTCATCGATGTTTCTGACTTTCTATCTCTCTCCCTTCCTCTCTGTAAAAAATCAATAAAAAATATTAAAAAAACATATACACATATATATACACGCATACGCACATGTGCATGTCTTGGTCATGTCCATGCTCCATCAGGGGGAGGTCTGGAGCATTTGCAGGGCCTCTCATAAATTGCTGGGGTGGGGAGGCCCCAAGAGCAGGAAGTGGGTGTCTAACGGACCTGTCCCGGGCCCCTGTGCAGGACGGGCACTCAGCCGTGGGCCGGCCGCCCTGCCAGCAGCCCCCGGAGACCTGGGTGGGCACGGGTGGAGCCGGAAGCTGTCTAGCGCCGTGATTGAAGGGCACCGGGAGGCGCTGCCCTGCCAGTACCTGACACGGGCGGGGTGACACGGCCCCGGGCTGCCTGCCACCGGCTGCGTCGGAGCTTGCTGCGCGGAGGCCGTCCGAGGCCAGCGCCACCGGCCCACTCCCGCCCGGAGCTGCCGGTCCCGTGAGTCACCGTCCCGCCAACACGGCGATGCCCGGTCCACAGTCCCCTGAGCGATGGGGAAGATGCCAGTGCCAGTCCCCACTCTCCCTTCCTTGTCCTGGGTCCGAGGGCGGGGCTTGGGCATCTAGAAAGTTCCTTGGGAAGCTTCCCTGGGCAGTCAGGTTGGAGAGCCATCGGTGCAGGTCGGCCTGTCTCTGAAAGGTGGGGCTCCCGCACAGGATTCTTGCAGAATTCCCCCCGAAACCCCAGCTCAGAGGAGGCAGGCAGGCACGTTCTCAGGGGAGAAGATTTTGGGGGCCAACAGCAGAGGGGAATTTTCTCCCAACCCCATGTTCACCTGCAAAAGGCCTTCTTGGCGTTTCTTACAAAAGGCTAAGGTTTTACATAATTTTCTATAAAATGGAGACTTCAGCAGAAACCGGTTTGGCTCAGTGGATAGAGCGTTGGCCTGCAGACTGAAAGGTCCCAGGTTCAATTCGGGTCAAGGGCATGTACCTTGGTTGCGGGCACATCTCCAGTGTGGGGCATGCAGGAGGCGGCTGATCGATGTCTCTCTCTCATCGAGGTTTCTAACTCTCTATCCCTCTCTCTTCTTCTCTTTAAGAAATCAATAAAATATATTTTTAAAAAAAGAAAAGAAAAGAAAACGGAGACTTCAGGAAGACGATGGGATTCACACCCCACCGTGGTTATAGGGGGCTGCAGTCTGGTTTGAGCAACTCCACCCTGGACTGCACGCCACCTCCCTGAATGGACCACAGAGACTTGGGGGTCACTAGTAGGGGAGTGACCTGGGTGGGAAAGGGACAATGGGGGGTGGGAGTTGAGGCTCCTTCAAGGTCAGTTCTGTTCGCATCTCATCTCCAACCAGATGGGGAGAGGATGCTCTTAGCCCTGGAAGACGCAGGCGGGAAAGACGGGCGCAGGGACCCTAGCTCGCTCCCCTTCGCTTTGGGGGTTCAACCACTAGTTTCTGTAAAGGCTCAGGCTTCTGGCCTATCTGGTGTCTGTCACAGCTACCCAGCTCCGTGGGTGCAGCCTCAGCGCCCTCACCAGGCACCCCAGAAATGCTGGGGCGTGCCTGCCGTCTCACAAACGTCCTTAGGAGAGCCGCCGGCGGGCCTGTGGGTAGCAGTTTGCGGCACTCAGCTCCGTCTGCTTGCTGACAAGCATGACCGAGGCCATTAGCCACACTCCTCCTTTATCCTCAGTTAATTCACCTGTAAAATCTCCCCGTGGGGTTGGCCCAGGACAGCGGCCATGGTTTGGCTCTCTGCACACACCCAGGCACACACACACACATGCCTACACACACGTGCGCACATGCTGTACATCTTCCCAACCTGGATCCGGTGGCTGGGTGTGCACAGTGCATCAGGACCGCTTGCTCTCGTGCACATGTGTCACATGCGGGTTGGAATTTGCACCTGGGCCTTGGAGTACTTAAAGCCCAGACCCTTTTCCCGCTGGACCTGTGCTTCTAAGCCATTGTTGGGAAATACTTCCGGCCCTCATCGCCGTGACACTAGGATTCTCTTTACTTTTCTTACGTGGCTTGTTGTCCAACATGTAGACAGAGCAAGAATGTACCAGTTGGGCCATTTAAAAAAATATATATTTTATTGATTTTTTCCAGAGAGGAAGGGAGAGGGATAGAGAGTTAGAAATATCGATGAGAGAGAGACATCGATCAGCCGCCTCCTGCACGTCCCCTACTGGAAATGTGCCCGCAACCAAGGTACATGCCCTTGACCGGAATCGAACCTGGGACCTTTCAGTCCACAGGCCAACGCTCTATCCACTGAGCCAAATATGGTGGTTAGGGCTCCACCATATTTTTGAATGGACGAGTAGGAAAGGGACAAGCCTTGAGTCGGATAGATTTATATATCAGTGACTCTTTTTAAAAAGTATTTCTTTATTCATAGAGGAAAGAAGAGGGAGAGAGAGAGAGAGAAACATCAATGATGAGAGAGAATCATTGATTGGCTGCCTCCTGCACGCTCCCCATTGGGGATCGGGCCCGCAACCCAGGCATGTACTCTGGGGCCAGAATCAGACCTGGGACTCTTCAATCCCCAGGCCAACGCTCTATCCACTGAGCCAGACTGGCTAGGGCAAGCGGTGACTCTTAATCTCTTTGGGGGAGAAGGGGGCGGTCCCAGGCCCTTTTGGATGCTGGATGAGAGTTTAGCGTCCTCTCCCTGCAAAATGTGAAATCGCCCCCGGTTTATATAGCCGTTTAGAGGGTTCATGCACGAGAGCAGGCACCTGCTGAGTGTGGGTCCTGCACCAGCCACGGGGCTGCTGCTGGCACAGAGTGAGGTTGGCGCAGATGCTTCTGGATGCTGCCCTCCCCATGCCAGGCCACATCCCACTGCCCTCACCACTGCCATGCCGGCCGGCCCAACTGCCAGCTGCGGTTCCTGAATTTCTGCCCCTCGCCTCTCTCTTAGAGCTGGCCTCGCCTCCCTGAGACAGCCTGCGGGGCCAGGAAATGCATGCCCTCCCCGGGAACGGCCCTGGGTCAGAGATTGACAGGAGTGTAGCTCCCCCAGCTCCCCTCTCTCCAATCCAAGGGACCTGCTCTATGTTCTCTCCCCGTTTGCTCATTGGGGTTCAGCTCAGTTGCCCACGCTGGTGGCTGTCTTCCCTCCCCCACTCCTCACCAGCATCCTTGTCTTTGGCAAATCAATCCGTTGGCGCTGGAATCCTCGTTTCAGAGACGGCTTCTGGGGCACTCAGACTTCAGATTGTGTTTCTAGGTGGAAGTGATCTACAGTGGTACCTCGAGATACGAGTGCCCTAACATACGAGATCTTTGAGATATGAACTGTCGAGCGAGCGATTTTTGCTTTGAAATACAAGCAACAGTTGAGATACGAGTAATCACGTGGATCGGCCGGCTGCACACGACCCACCAGTTTACCGCGACTCAAGTGTCTCATAGTTTCCCACGCCTCAAGGTTACGGAATGAATTAAACTCGTATCTCGAGGTACCACTGTATTCCTTGTGAGGTTAAGGTGGGTCTACCCTTATCAGATATTCATTTTACTGAGAGGAGGTCCGACATAGAAACAGGCTCAGTGACCAGCTCCAAGGTCCCCAGCCAAGGTTGATCTAAGCTCAACGTGGACCCTCTTTTTCTCATTTATGGAGGCGATAAAAGCGCTCTGTGCCAGGCATCGGGTGAGATGCTGGGGACACACAGGACAGCAAGTCAGGTGACGTCTCTCATTATCTGGAGCTGGTGTTCTAGGCAGAGGAAAGAGGCAGCAAGCACATATAACAAGGGAGTAATTGCAGGCTGTGAGGAGGACTATAAAAGAACTACATAGCACGGCGTAATAAAAATTATACAATTGGAAGGAAGGTCAACCTCAGACAGGACTTGGGAGAGTCCTCATCCTCCTGGGATCTCCATGTTGGTCCCCTACCCTCCATGGTTTGCCTCCAACCAATATCGAATGTGTGCGATGCACCAGCAAAGACAATGAACAGGGTCACTGGTAGGAGAAGAGATAGGGAATAAATAACTAAGTAAATAAGTGAGGGAAAATACCAGCGTGTAATGAGCACTTTTAGAAGAAGAAGAAGAGAAACAGGTGAGGAAAGATCATGTTTTGCCTTTTCTTTTTAAAAAAAATATATTTTATTAATTTTTTACAGAGAAGAAGGGAGAGGGACAGAGAGCTAGAAACATCGATGAGAGAGAGACATCGATCAGCCGCCTCCTGCATGCCCCACACTGGAGATGTGCCCGCAACCAAGGTACATGCCCTTGACCGGAATCGAATCTGGGACCTTTCAGTCCACAGGCTGACACTCTATCCACTGAGCCAAACCAGTTTCAGCATGTTTTGCCTTTTCAATAGAGGTTCCCTAGAGAATCAAGCTCAATGGTCCCAAGACATACCATCGGATAGAATGAACTCGCTTCTCTTCTGTGCATTTAGAAGCATACCAATCCCATACAGTCCTAGGAAACGTGAGTGGATGGGGGGTTAGGAAATCATTTGCCGGGTTCTGTGGTTCAGGCGAGGAAGCCCAGCTGAGAAAGGGCTTCTCATGTAACCAGGCCTCTGCATGTCAAGAAGAAGCTAGCCAGCAAGGACCGGAGCTCACAAGGTCAGAGGAAGGGTCAGCCAGACTAGAGCAGAGCAAGGGAGGGGAGAGGAGAGGAGAGGAGAGAGGAGAGAAAGAGGAAAAAGCCAACACAGGGAGAACCTTGTACATCAAAGTTAGGAGCAGGTATTTTACTCCAAGAGTGGGGAATCATTCTGGAAAGCCAATAATAAGAAGGAAGACCAGGTAAGATGTAGCGCAGTGTGAAGTGGTGAGATCTTAGTGACTGTATCCAAGGTGGTAGCTGAGTCCGTGGGACTTGCTGCTGAATTGGATATGAGGAAAAAGGAGAGAGAATCCAAAGATAATGTCTGTCTTTCATGAATGACAGAGCTTCATAAGAATAAACTCAAGAATTCTGTTTTGCCGAAACCGGTTTTGGCTCAGTGGATAGAGCGTTGGCCTGCGGACTGAAAGGTCCTAGGTCAATTCTGGTCAGGGGCGTGTACCTTGGTTACGGGCACATCTCCACAATGGGGGGCGTGCAGGAGGCAGCTGATCGATGTCTCTCTCTCATCAATGTTTCTAACTCTCTATCCCTCTCCCTTCATCTCTATAAAAAATCAATAAAATATATTTTTTTAAAAAGAGAATTCTGTTTTGCCTGTTATAATGGAGACGCCTCGTTGAAGCCAGGTAGAAATGACAAGTTGACCACTGAGTATGTGAGACCGAGTCCAAGGAGAGATGAAAGAATCGCTCCCTGTGGAGGAGTGGTCACCTGGAAACATTTCCGTCCCCCTGTAGTTCTTATTGTCTGGTTTCCATCTTAAATCTCTCAAGGCGGTCCTGTGGTAGATGGTCAATCTTATCAGCACCTTCCACAGAGAGAAAATAAATGGAAGAGTAAAGATACTTTAAGAAAGGCCCCAGGATGATTCAGCATTTCTAGTTTGAGGGAAAGGAGAGGAGTCAACTTAAGAAACTGAGGAAGCCAAAACTGGTTTGGCTCAGTGGATAGAGCGTTGGCCTGTGGACTGAAGGGTCCCAGGTTCGATTCCGGTCAAGGGCATGTATCTTGGTTGCAGGCACATCTCCAGTAGGAGGTGTGCAGGAGGCGGCTGATCAATGTTTCTCTCTCATCAATGTTTCTAACTCTCTATCCCTCTCCCTTCCTCTCTGTAAAAATTCAATAAAATATATTAAAAAAAAAAGAAAGAAACTGAGAAAGAAGAATCACTGAGGTGGGAAATCATGGTGCCACAAAGACAAAAGAAAACATGTTTTCTAAAAGCAAGATGGTCCATGATAACCGATGTTGCTAGAAGGTCGAGCAAGCGAAGAGCATCCGGGAGATCCTCATGTGTCACCTGCTGGCAGTCACTGTTCCGGCGGAGGAGATACATTCTCTCTAGGACACAGAGCCACCCGCTCCTGGAGAAATCTAGGCTTATGAAACGGGCTGGGAACCATGGGAAGTGTACTTGGCAAGACCACAGCAAGCTCAGAACAACTCGGACCAAATGAAATTTTTGGAGGTGAAAGAACCACGTCTTGCCTCTGACATTGACCGATCGGACAACATGGCCATTTATTCCAGAAAATAGCGGGTCTCCCAGGGCTCTCTGCCTCGCTCAGGGCTGTCCTGCGACTGTCATTAATACGGTCTGTGGCCACCAGCACGCAGCTCCTAACACCCCCCTCTTCCTGCTCCCAGGCCCGCGCTGTTTGCTGGAGCGTGCTGCCTCAGCAAAGCTCCCGGCTGGTTACATAAAAAGCGATGTGGGAAAGAGTTAATTGGCAAGCGGAGCGACTACATTTGCAACCCAAGAAGGCCTGCTGTGACTTGTTATCTGCAGAGCTAAGCAGCTTGCTGTACAAGTGATATTCGAAGCTCATTGCTCTTAATGCCAACGGGGCCACTTAACACCTATGTAAATGGTCTCCAGATTCCTATCTCGCCATTTATTTTATTTTATTTTTTTTCCCCCCATTTGGAGGCGAAGCCTTCTCTCATCCTTTGCCTTCGGGAGGCAGCCGGAGCAGCGAGAAGGTCAGATCTGGCAGAAACCGGGCTCAGGTGCTAACCTGACATTGCCTCCCGCACCTCTCCCTGTGTGGCATGAATCATAAGGTTGGAGAATTACTCAGCAGAATGGGGAGATCATGGGTTTTGGGGGATCAAAAACCTGCATTGAAAATGAAATGAGAGAGCTACCTAGCGCACTTAGCAACATCATCATCATCATCATCATTATTATTATTATTATTATTATTATTTTGGTGTTTGTTAAAAAAAAATTAGCCGAAACCGGTTTGGCCCAGTGGATAGAGCTTTGGTCTGCAAACTGAAAGGTCCCAGGTTCAATTCCGGTCAAGGGTGTGTACCTTGGTTGTGGGCACATCCCAAGACGGGGTGTGCAGGAGGCAGCTGATCAGTGTTTCTCTCTCATCGGTGTTTCTGGCTCTCTATCCCTCTCCCTTGCTCTCTGTAAAAAAATCAATAAAATATATTTTAAAAAAACAAAAAAAGGAAACTTAGGTCACAGACTAATGAAAAAATCTTCTTCTACCCTGGCTCTGTCTGCTCCCTGGACTGAAGCTAGTCACGAGTGCTATCATTTCAGTAGTGGATTCATCACAATTAACCATCATCTTCCTCCCTGAAACGCACTCTGAGACCTCATCCGTTCTGGGTTTTCTTTCTACCACCCTGGCTGCACCTGCTCAGTCTCTCCTCCTCCATCTGATGCCAGAACTTGGAAATAGGTCCTCTTCTCCCTTCTCTCCCCGATCTCTTTCCAGATCAGCGCATGATCATCCAATTAAGCAGCACGTGTGTGCTGACACCCCTTGAACTTATCTCCCCAGCCCCGCCGTGTCTTTGGAGATACCGTCTCGCCCATCCACCTGCCCGGCTGGCACTGCCACCTGGCGCTGCTCAGATGTCTTACGCTGTGTATGCCCGTTCACTGTGAGCTCCTCCTGAAAGCCCATTCCACCCCAGGTCTGCCACACATTAGTAACAGCGTCCTCATCAACCCAGGGCTCCACACGGAAGCCTGAGATCCATGGTTAACGCCTCCTTCTCCTCTGCTCGCCATGGAAGTGCTATGTGAAGGATACAGTGGTACCTCGAGATACGAGTGCCCTAACATACGCTTTTTTTGAGATACAAGCCGTCGAGTGAGCGATTTTTGCTTTGAAATACGAGCAACAGTTGAGATAGGAGTCATCGCTCGGATCGGCCGGCTGCACACGACCCACCAGTTTACCAGACTCGAGCGTCTCATAGTTTCCCACGCCTCAAGGTTACAGAACGAATTAAACTCGTATCTCGAGGTACCGCTGTACATGTATATGTATATGTATATGTATATGTATATGTATATGTATATGTATTGTACATGTATGTGTATATGCATATGCATATGTATATGTACACACATACCTGTAACAAAAGTCTGACATCCTTTCTTATATGTGTTTAGGCAATATATATATATATCTGTAACCAAAGTCTGACATCCTTTCTGATTTCCCCCCAAAGACCAAGGGGTGGTGCCCTCCTCTGGTGGTGACTGGGGACTGTCATCTGTTACCTCCCGCCTCTGGGTGGCGCCACCTACAGGACATAAAAAGAATCTATCCCAAGGGCCTTACTCGGTAAAGGTGCCAAGCAGAAGGGAGCGGGTCTTTTCTCTGCTGTCGTAATTACTTTTTATGGGCGACGTTACGGCAGCGTGTAATTACAGGCCCATGCAGTGGCTCTGTTCTCAGGCCCAGAATCCAGGCCGGAGGTTTCGCACACACAGAACCATCTCTCGGTGCCGGGAGGTACGGGGGCCGGAGCCCCGGGCAGCGAGAGCAAGGATCTGGCTCCAAAGCACAGCTTCCTCACCTGCTAGTTCTGTGCCCCGGAGAAAAGACGTAACATCCCTGACCCTCCCTTTCCGTATCTCAAAGAAGGAAACCACCGTTTGCCTCAGTGAGCTTTGGAGGTTTCATGGATGAAATGCATAGAAAGCGTTCACCAGACCACCTGGAGTCAAACAGAAACTTGGAAAACATCAGTTTCGCTGAAACCGGGGTGGCTCAGTGGATAGAGCGTCGGCCTGCGGACTGAAAGGTCCCAGGTTCCATTCTGGTCAAGGGCATGTACCTTGGTTGCAGGCACATCCCCAGTAGGAGGTGTGCAAGAGGCGGCTGATCAGTGTTTCTCTCTCATCGATGTTTCTAACTCTCTATCCCTCTCACTGCCTCTCTGTGAAAAATCAATAAAATATATTAAAAAAACAAAACAAAAAAAGCCCACATCAGTTTCCTTGCCCTTCTCTCTCTGCCAGGGAATGGACTAGACTTCACCATAACCTCTGCCCGTGCTCACGCGCACAAGTCCGACATTCACCTTGAGTGAAGGTGTACAGGGAGGGGCTGTGAAAGGTAGTGAGACGTCAGTTCATCGAGGGAGCCACCAGGGATGGGACACGTGAGGCAGATGTCAGAGGCAGGAGAAGAAAGAAGAAAGTCTGGCACAAATGCCTCGGGTGCCAGGCCAGGGATTGTGGATCTCATTTCAGTGGCATTGAGGCCTGGGTACTGTTGGTAGGCACTGTGCGGCGTGAGTCTCACAGCTTTCTGAGTCGGAGACAGGTGGGTAGATTGAGGCCCAAGGAAATGAACTTGGTTAAGATTCCATAGGTAGCCCTAACCGGTGTGGCTCAGTGGATAGAGCCTCGGCCTGAGGACTGAAAAGTCCCAGGTTCGATTCCAGTCAAGGGCATGCTTCTTGGTTGCGGGCACATCCCCAGTAGGAGGTGTGCAGGAGGCAGCTGATCAGTGTTTCTCTCTCATCAATGTTTCTAACTCTCCATCCCTTTCCCTGCCTCTCTGTAACAAAATCAATATAATATATTAAAAAAAAAGAGAGAGAATCCATAGGTAGTGATGGCTTTGGCAGGATTTACCCCGAGGCTAACCTCCAAGGTCTTGACCATCACCCTGGCTTGGTCCTGTTCGGGGTACGCCGCACACTATGGGTGGTAGATCCCTCATCTGTCATGATTCCATCCAACCCCATTGCTTTCTATGCTCCCCCCACCTTGGACTTCCTGAGTTGTGTCCCGTTCTAATGGTTCCTAAGAATGCCAACTCCCCGTGTACGTGGCACCTCCCCTGGGGTGGATCTCGAATTGAACACGTGAGAAAGGGAACTTTTTTATTTTTCACAGAGAGGAAGGGAGAGGCATAGAGAGTTAGAAACATCGATGAGAGAGAGACATTGATCAGCCGCCTCCTGCACGCCCCACACTGGAGATGCGTTCATAACCAAGGCACATGCCCCGAACCAGAACTGAACCTGGGGCCCTTCAGTCCACAGGTCGACACTCTAGCCACTGAACCACACTGGTTTCAGCACTAGTCCTTCTCTCGATCCCATTCTTAAATCAGTAGGTTCCCCAAAATCAGATGAAATATTACACAGACTCTTAGTATATGAAACATTAATCCTCAAGGTGCTAAAGGGAATTCCTTTTTTATTTTTTCCTCTCAATACTGCCGACACCCAATATGTGGGATTTTCCCTCTCACCAGCAGCTAACTTTCTGTCTCCGAACATTAGCGGGGTATCCTAGGCTTCTTCTGGTTGACACTGTCCACCTGGAGTTAGTGCAGGCCGCAAAGGTTAAAGGTCAGTCCCCCAGCAGTTGCCCTCACTTGACATGCCCATCACCAGTCAACACGGTCACCTGAAATCTGCCCGGCTAGCTATACAAGGGGGATTCCTGCCAAAACCGGTTTGGCTCAGTGGATAGAGCGTCGGCCTGTGGACTGAAAGGTCCCGGGTTCGATTCCGGTCGGGAGCACATCCTGCACGCCCCCCACTGGGGATGTGCCCGCAACCAAGGTACACGCCCTAGACCGGAATCGAACCTGGGACCTTTCAGTCCGCAGGCCGATGGATGGTCCATCCACTGAGCCAAACCAGTCTCGGCAGAAACTTTCTGCTTTTAGAGCCATCAGCAGACATGTAGAGGCGTCTCTGTGTACAGCAAGTGTGAGAGACAGCTGCCTCCTTTAGACTGCCCACACCTGTGATTCCAATACCACTGACAGGTGCCTGTCCCTGACCAAAGTCACCAACCGTCTTCTCTTTAGAGACCCTAGTCCCCCTGACCAGCCCTGTGCCCATACCAAGCACCCAGAGAGCCTTCTAGCAAGTTCCAGCAATTCCAGCCACTCACTCAGTTCAGGGTTCAGAGCTCCCAAACAATGCATTTGGTCCCAGATCGGGTGTTTGGGGTTGGATTTTCCATCCATTTCTTCGTCTCTCTTTGCTCTTGCTGTTCACCTTGGAGGAGGGGTGGGGGTGGAGGGCGCGTGCCCTTTTTAATTATGCGGCTGCTCCCTCGGATTCTAATTTGCTTCCTCGGGGCTCCCCACAGAGCGTGGCTGGAGTTGATTGCCGAGAAGATTATCGATCCCCAGGGCAGCGTTCAGAACTACTCTGATCCATGGATCAGGCTGTTAATAAAGGGTCGCCCCCAGAGGGCCTCGGGGTGGAGAGGTTGCTGAAATCGGGGCTCGCGGCCGTGGTGGCGGGAGAGAGGAAATGCCCCGATGATCCACGGTCGGGAAGGGGGATTAAGAGAAGAGAGAGGCGGGATCAGAATGACCGTTTATCAGCACCCCTGGGGGGGGGGGTAGGAGGGCTAGACTCCTCGCTCTGCAAATACTGACCCCATGACCTTGGATGAGCTTCTTAGCATCTCACATCTCAGCTTCCTCCCCTGCTAAGTGACAGGAGTAAGGTCTTCAGAGGGTGTGGTCGGGACTCCGTGAAATAACGACCGTAAAGTGCTTTGCGTAGATGCTGCCCCATAATAGGGAGCATAGACATAGTGCTTGTCATAGCTGTTATTGCTGTTATTATTGGTGTTTTTTTTTTAAATATATTTTATTGATTTTTTACAGAGAGGAAGGGAGAGAGATAGAAAGTCAGAAACATCGATGAGAGAGAGACATCGATCAGCTGCCTCCTGCACACCCCACAGTAGAGATGTGCCCACAAGCAAGGTACATGCCCCCGACCGGAATCGAACCTGGGACCTTTCAGTCCACAGGCCGATGCTCCATCCACTGAGCCAAACCAGTCTCGGCTTATTGGTGCTTTTTAAAAATATATATATTGTATTGATTTTTTACAGAGAGGAAGGGAGAGGGATAGAGAGCCAGAAACATTGATAAGAGAGAGAAACATCAATCAGCCGCCTCCTGCACGTCCCCCGCTGGGGATGTGCCCACAACCAGGATACAGGCCCTTGACCGGAATCGAACCTGGGACCCTTCAGTCCGCAGGCCGACGCTCTGTCCACTGAACCACACCGGTTTCGGCTATTTGTGCTTTTGTGAAGCCCTCACTGGCCCCTCAGAGTGACAGGCACCCGCTAGAATCCGGTCTCAGCATCACAAAGCGAAGATGTTGCACAGCTCCTGCTGTTTGGGGGATGGGCCAGCGCCTCGGTCCTTGGCAAACATGGAGAAGTCAGACAAACGGATGCTGTCGGGCCAGCGGAGGAGGCAGAGGGATGAAGCCAACTGAGGAATGAAACCAACTTGTAGAGTTTGCAATTGTCCTTGCTTTATGATTTGACACTCAGTCCTCCTCACCAAATGTGTATGGCTTCGCAGAAAGCTGGGAATTGGCTGCGAGGGACCATGGAGACGGATACACAGCCAACTTGAACAAATGGCGAATAATTGGCTCCGCCCACCTGACAGGTCTCATTTGTAAATACTGTAGAATGTTTCATTCCAGCAGCAACCCTGCTAGCAGTTTTCAACCTGTGGGTCATGACCCACAGGTTGAGAACCGCTGCTGTAGAGCCTAAGACCATCAGAAAGCACAGATATTTACATGATGATTCATAACAGTAGCAAAATGACAGTGATGAAGTAGCAACGAAAATAATTTTAAGATTGGGGGTCACCACCACATGAGGAGCTGTATTAAGAGGTCACAGCATTAAAAAAGGTTGAGAACCACTAGACTAGAATGTCATAGGCATTAGGCTGGGCTATTGGTGGGAGCACGTGTGCTGGGGAGGAGCAGGGAGAGAAGTACGGTGTCTGCCATCAGGGAGTTACTGGGCTGGGTAAGGAGCTGTTTGGATACACGTGGACTGAGACAAGCGCCGTGAGGGTGATGTGAAGGAAGTGCTCCAGGAGAGCTCAGCAGGAGAGTCTAACGGATGCGGTTAGCCTGGTCAGCAGATGCCCGTTCTTAAATATGAGCTGCTCTTCATCTCATTCCTTCATCAAAACCTATTGACCATCTTCTATTTATCAACCCCCTGAGCGGGGTCCTTGGGGATGCTGGGTACAGTCATTAGGATGCTTTCATGAGCCCGAAGTCTAACAGAAATGGCTGGAGGTTGGACAGGAAACTGCTGTGCTATGAATAACCTTTTTAAAATTATATTTTTATTGATTTCAGAGAGGAAGGGAGAGGGAGAGAGAGATAGAAACATCAATGATGAGAGAGAATCATTGATCGACTGCCTCCTGCACCCCCCACACTGGGGATCGAGCCTGCAACCAGGGCATGTGCCCTGACCAGGAATCAAACTGCAACCCCCTGGCTCATAGGTCAATGCCCAACCACTGAGCCATGCTGTCCAGGAGTTGCTGTGAACATTCTTAGATGTCATTGGTTCCCCTGCTTCAGCCAGCCCTACACACAGCTATCCTGGAATGCCTGCGGGGAGAGGTGACCCCAGTACAGGGGAGAGAACTACCCAGTATTTGATCTCTCTGTCTCAAGTTGGAGCGATGAGGTATAAAAATGAGAGGACAACTAGTTTCTCTTTATTAAAAAAGGGGCATCAAATAAAAGCGAGTTGTGCTAATTTTGTGAGGCGAACTACATCATTAATGGGCTGAAGGGTCCTTGTGATTTCTCGCTAGGATGTGAGGTTCTAAATCCAACTCTCAGCTCTGCTATGAAGTTGGGTGTGTGTCCATAATTTGATGTCTGTGAGGTTGCGGGGCAGGAAGGGGGGTCAATGATATTGCTCCCGGTTTTATTTGATGTGAAGTGAGGAAGTCGTGTCATCGGAACTCAAGGTCTGATGGTTCTCGAGGTCTTGGACAGTCGGGGTCCAATGCTGTTGACGGACCACTGAAAGTCACCCATGACTTCACTCATGGCATCTGAAGACTCTTAGGCTCAATGGTGCCATTCAGCTGAAACACAATACAAACCACGTGGGCACAGGCCCAGCTGCAGTGCCTACAAGTGCCATATCACTGAACTTCTGTGCAGATTTATGATCCAGCAATTCCCAATTTTTGGTGTGTTTGTGTGTGTACCTATGTAAGGCAACGGTTTCCAGCATATCATATATCACATTTTGGAGTTATTTTTAATGATCAATGAGAATGATTGTGGTTTTGCCATTCGGGCTGTGTGACATTGGACGGTTTACATGACCTCTCTCTGCATCTTAGTTTTTTCCTCCTAAAAATATGGGCCTAGCCAAAACCCGTTTGGCTCAGTGGATAGAGCATCGGCCTGCGGACTGAAAGGTCCCAGGTTTGATTCCGGTCAAGGGCATGTACCTTGGTTGCGAGCACATCCCCAGTAGGGGGTGTGCAAGAGGAAGCTGATCGATGTCTCTCTCCCATTGATGTTTCTAACTCTCTATCCCTTTCCCTTCCTCTCTGTAAAAAAATCAATAAAATATATTTTAAAAAAATATGGGGCTAATAACTGTATCTGCCTCATTTGGGCTAATTTACACAGATAAGCCATGTAGCATGACCATGTACTGTCCAATTAACTTTTAGTTATGATTAAACATTAGCATCTCAGAAGACACTTGCGAAACATTATTAAGGGCAATACCGTTGAATTTTCATCTTTGATGAGGCAGTTCTCTTCTGTACAAAAATACTTGCTAACTCATGGGTGCCGGAACTCTCTGCTTTCTTGCCTGCGTCAAAGCTAACCAGCTTTTATTATTTAGAGGGACGGGGTATTTTGAAGTATGCAACAATAATAACATATTCATAATTATAGCTGTTAATTTGTCGAGCACAAGTATTTTGTGGCCTGTATTTCTGTTGTATGATAGATAACCTTGCAAAATAGATATATACTTCTGTTCATTTGATTGATTTGGAAAAGGGGGTTCAGAGAGGTGGAATGCCCACCCCTAGCTCCTAAGTGTCAGAACCTAGTTGCAACCAAACTGAACCCATCTCCAAAGCTCAGAGAATTTCACTTCCATCTGCCAGAAGGAACCCATGTTTACAGGAGAAAGAGGGGGGTAGTGGGGGTGGGGGGGACTCGCTCTAACTGAGTGGAGATGTGTGTGTCTGCACGTGCAGAGTGTTTTATTTGTGACTTAAGACGTTGTGTGCACTCTGGAGACCTCACTACTTACACAAATCACATCATAATTCTTTTTTTTTTTTTCAAAACAACAAAAAATATGTTTGTCCGGAAAATAACTGCCCCATCACATGGGTGTGGCAATCTTCATTTTGCCCTCCCAGGCCAACACCTGGTGCTTTTCCTGGTGACTTCGGTCAAGGTGGCTTTTCTGATTTCACCCCCAACGCAGTTCTCTCCTCTCTGGGCCTGGGGACCCGGGACAACTGACCAGAAGCCAGAGGGCAGGCAGGGGTGCCAGCCAGGACCACCCCCCCCATCTCCTGGGTCTCAGAAGCAGCGCCGGTGCCCGCGGAGCCAGGGGTGGCTGCCCAGGTGTGGGTGTCTGGGTGTGAAGGGCGCTTGCTGGCTGGGGCCCCGGTGACCTTCCTGTGCCTGAAGGTGTCCCCACCTTTCAGAGCCTCGATGCGCGACTGTCTCTGTTCTTCCCGGAGGCCAGATGGAGGGGTGGCTTCGGGTCCGGAGAAAGCTGGCTGAGATGCCGTGTTTCTCACAGTCGGCATTTCTGACAGCTTTCTATTACCCGAGGCGTTTCAGAGGCGGCCCGTGTTCCTGCAGGCAGAGGCTCAAACCCGCGCCCGCAGGCCCAGCAGCACCCCGAGTTGCGAGGCAGCTTAGGCCCCGTGCTGAGAGCAGGGAGAACAGGTGTCTTAACATCGGGCTCACACTTCTTCCCCCAAATCAGGACCCAAACCAAGTCAGTCATGAGGTTGGGGAGCGGGGGGCAGCGGCCTGGCATTGTCTGAGGGTGAGAGAGGCAGGTAGGTCTCACTCCCAGGGGAGAACAGGTGGTTTCTCTCTCTCTCTCTCTCTTTTTTTTAAAAAAAATATATTTTATTGATTTTTCACAGAGAGGAAGGGAGAGAGATAGAAAGTCAGAAACATCGATGAGAGAGAGACATCGACCAGCCGCCTCCTGCACGCCCCACAGTGGAGATGTACCCGCCAGCAAGGTACATGCCCCCGACCGGAATCGAACCTGGGACCTTTCAGTCCGAAAGCCGATGCTCTATCCTCTGAGCCAAACGGGTCTCGGCAGAACAGGTGGTTTCTGAGTGATGAACCCCGGAAACTTTGTCCCGGGGAGCAAATGAAGGGCAGAGGTTGCAGCTACCTCCACCGCCCCGCCACCTCCTGCCCGTGTTCCAGCTGGAGATCCAGCTCAGAAATGCTTAAGCTCCCTTCCCCCCTCTCTTTTCTCCTTTATCTCTGGGGGGGGAGGGGGGTGGCTGGTTTGCCTCTCCGGACACTGCTTTACGAACGGAAAAGCTACAACCCCGCTCTTACAACACCCGGTTCCGGGGAGTCCAGGGCGGGTGACTCAGACACATCTGCATCGAATTTCCTTGTCACAGGCCCGGGGATCGGACACGAAGGGAAAAGGTCATTGGCAAAGAGCAGCTGGGGGAACTGTCAAGCCCCACACGGAACGCGCCACCTAAAATAGAAAGGGATGCCTTCATCGACGCCCGCCTTCCACACCCCTGTGTTTCGCGGGCGCCTCCTGGGTGGCTGGCAGGGTGCTGCACCCCGAAAAGCCGCAGTGAGCTGGGCAGGGCTGGGCGGAGAAGGAATCTGTCAACCTGGAAAGAACAGGACACTTTCAGAGGTGCTCAGTGCGGTGAGAACAGAGCGGCGTCTTCTATAGTGTCCACTTTCAAAACCGGTGTGGCTCAGTGGACAGAGCGTCGGCCTGCGGACTGAAAGGTCCCGGGTTTGATTCCGGTCAAGGGCATGTATCCTGGATGCGGGCACATCCCCAGTCGGGGGCATGCAGGAGGCGGATGATCGATATCTCTCTCTCATCGATGTTTCTAACTCTCTATCCCTCTCCCTTCCTCTCTGTAAAAAATCAATATGTGTGTTTTTTTTAAATAGTGTCCAGTTTAAGGAGGTTATGAACAATGTTGCCATGGTTACGCTTCGTATTGGGTATTTCGGGAGCCCCCCTCACGCCCAGAAGGGATGATGGGAAACCTCAACCACCCAGAGGAGCTTGGGAGGAGGTTGGAACTCAATGACAAGCAACCTTCAGGGTTCTGCTTCCCTCCCCCCGCTCTGCACCTGCCTGGCTTTCTGCACCTCCAGTCCAGCGCCTCCATCCTTCCTCCTGCACGGTGGCTCCGAGGTCAGGTTCAAATGAGGCCAAAGAAGAAAGAAGCAGGCAGAGAAGCCCATGGATGTTGGAGTCAGACTTGGTTAGAAGATTAGTTTTGCCGTTTAATAATAGCGTTAACTTATATACACTGAGTGGCCAGGTTATTATGATCTCTAAACGCGTAATAATCTGGCCACTCAGTATATATATTAGAGGCCCAGTGCATGAATTTCAGGTCTGTTGAAAGGAGCTTGGGACAAGCCAGGGCTGTGACAAGCTATAACCTTTACAGTAGATGCTGTGTAGGGACCTTTCCAGTTCTAAGCGTTTCTGATACAAAATTCGACCAAGTATTGAATCTTTAATGATGGAAATCTGGGGTGTAAGATACTAACTATATTGCCTAGCACCTCTCAAAAGATGTACTATCCACGCAGTTGGATCTAAGACCCGTTGTTTTTGCACTCAGAGAAAAAAAAAGAAAAAAATCTAAGTTCATTGAGGATTTGTGATAAGGCAGCATAGTTCCCACTTTATATTCATTGTGGTGTTTTAAAACACATTTTAATTGATTGTGGAGAAAAGAAGGGAGCAGGATGGAGAGATAGATACATGGATGAGCGAGAAACATCAATCGGCTGCCTCCTGCAGACCTCCTACTGGGGATCGAGCCTGCAACCTGGGTGTGTGCCCAGAGCTCTGACCTCTGGCCCCAGACTGGGAATCAAACTGTGCCCTCCTGGTTCATGGGCTGATGCTCAACCACTGAGCCACACCGGCCAGGCTCTTAGATATTCAATTTGGCAAAAATCCATTTGGCAAATATCCATCACATTAGTTTGCATGTGAAAGAAATAATATATACAGACAAGCGATAAAGTGTCCCCAAGTTGTGAAGCGGACAGCTGCAGGTTCCCAGGATCCTACCTCCCATCTTCTCTAACTTCCACGTGGGGGTGAGTGACCCAGGCCCCCCTTCCAGAGAGTCTGGGCGCAGAGACCAGTTCTGAAAATAGGCCGACTTCCCTCCCGCGGCCCCAGCTAAAACAGTTCCTGTGTCTGAACTTGGAAAAGTGCAAAGCGGCCCGGCCTTCTGGGCGAGCCGGGCATTGTTCCTTCGCATCCCCAGGACTATTTCTGACCGGCCCCGACCCCATATCCTGGCACCCCGACTTCCTTCCCCCGGCCGATAACCAGTGCCTGCTGGCCTCTTCACCCCACGGATGCGGCCGCCCTGGGGACGGGACAGATTTACGGCCCGCCTGCCCGGGCTCCAGATGGAGAGAGCGGGCCATTGCTCCGTTACAAACACAAACAGAAACCCAGCACTAAATGAGGGGGCAGCTGGCGGGCTTGGCCCACACCCTGGGGAGCAGACACCTCATGTGCTCCTGCCCTCCCCCTGGAAGGGACTTCCCTCTTCCTCTGCTCTTATCATCGTTTTCCTTTAAAGCGCGCCTGGAAAGGCCGAGGAGGGGAAAGTATAAACAACGGCACGGGCAGGGCTGGATGGGAGGGAAATGCAGGCCTCACATCCTGTCCTTGTCTTGAAAGAAAGAAACGAGCAGTAAATAAATAAATACGCTGGCCAGACGGTGCCTGGGTGCGCTGGCTCGTTTAACTGGTGAGATAAGCCCGTTTAAGCCTTGAAACCGTCTGAGGACCCACTTTCTGACTTTCATGTGGAAATGAAAGGCACCGAATTCCAGGCTCTTATCACTCTGACAACCGTTCTTTGTAATTCCCGGGGTTTCCCTTAATGTTACACCTTCCCCCCCAAAGGTAAGCTCTGAGGCGGAAGTAAAGGGAGTGGGAGCAAACTGGAGACCCACTGGCCTGCAGGGTTTACTTGATTTTTAAAAAAATATATATTTTATTATTTTTTTACAGAGAGGAAAGGAGAGGGATAGAGTGTTAGAAACATCGATCAGCTGCCTCTTGCACACCCCGCACTGGGGATGTTCCTCCAACCAAGGTACATGCCCTTGACCGGAATCGAACTTAGGACCCTTCAGTCCACAGGCCAAGGCTCTATCCACTGAGCCAAACCCGTTTCGGCTGTTTTACTTGACTTTAATGATATTTTGGGGAGATGTGAACCAACCTTTCATTATTGCTCGTTTCACTTTTTTAAAAATGGGATTTTTGGGGTGATGTTGAAAAGGTGGAAGTGAGGGAGAGGCTGGGCGGGCAAGGCCCTTTGGTAACTATTAGATGGAGTTCAATCGTCGCTGCTTCCTATAGGAGAGGCGAGCCTGGCTCATTATCTGGCCACTCCTCCCCCCTATATCCCCAACATTGAGGCCAAGGATCAGTTATCCCTTGTGCCATTACATTGCCATTACCCATGCATCCGTCAAACATAGGGCCCTAAGCCGAAACGGGTTTGGCTCCGTGGATGGAGCATCGGCCTATGGACCAAAGGGTCCCAGGTTCGATTCCGGTCGGGGACATGTATCCTGGTTGCGGGCACATCCCCAGTAGGGGGCGTGCAGAGGCGGCTGATCGATATCTCTCTCTCATTGATGTTTCTAACTCTCTATCCCTCTCCCTTCCTCTCTGTAAAAAATCAATAAGATGTATTTTTTTTTTTTAAAATAGGACCCTAAGATTGGCACCAGGCTGATGTTTCCTTACATCCAATTCAGTGTCGGAGAACATTCCCTTTGGTAGGGGGTAAGGCTTTGCTATGAAGAGAGACTCATCAGTGACATTCCGGGGTACGAGCACAGGAAAAAGGGGCAAAGACGTAGAGTTGTTTTAGGCCAACGCTTCATTAACCGTTCGCGTCCAGGAGCTCTGACCTCTGACCCCAGCTCCATCAGTCACCAGCTGTGAGAACCGACACACACCATTCCTTTCTTCTCAGTCAGCCATGCCACTCATGAATGACACTTTCATTCCCGAGCCGGGATCGCCATTCATAAAATGAGGGGAAGATGACGTGACTCTGTATTGGGTTCCCCAGATGTCTTTATGGAATGCTGTGTTCATGAGACATTAATGGGTGTTATCTGAAAAAAAAAAAAAATCTGCAAGCAAGTTCCCTGAGGAGATAGCGGCCAGATAAAACCAGACTGGATTGTTTAGAACATTTAAACGAAACTGGATTATTCAGGACATTTTAGATTTTTTTAATATGCAAATAGTATTCTGAATTTTATGGAAGACACATTATATGCAGAAATAGCCAACTTATTTGATTACAGAACCTTGTTAAATAGAGGATGGGGAAGGACTGGTGTTGATGTGTGGTTGATCCTGATAATCATTTTCCTCACGCCGTGCAAGGCACTGTGAAGAGGTAAAAGGAGTCAGTAATGCACAGAGGGAGCATGGATGGTGAGCCATGGGGACTGGCTTTGAATCTGAAAAAACTTGCTTATCTCTCTCTTTTTTTTTTTAATATATTTTATTGATTTGTTACAGAGAGGAAGGGAGAGGGACAGAGAGCCAGAAACATCGATAAGAGAGAGACATTGATCAGCCGCCTCCTGCACACCCCACACTGGAGATGTGCCCGCAACCAAGGTACATGCCCCCGACCGGAATCGAACCTGGGACCTTTCAGTCCGCAGGCCGACGCTCTATCCACTGAGCCACACCAGTTTCGGCGCTTTGGTTTCTTTAAAGCTCACAGCGTTACTTCTGTTCTCTCAAGTCCACGCCGAGCGGGGGTTCCTGAGCTGCTGACCTGGGCAGGTTCACTTCAAAGTGACAGGGATGCAGGGCGGCGCGAGTTAGTGCAGATCCAGTCGCTGCGAGCTGGGGTGGCCTTCCTCTCGCTTGTCAGCAGCTTTGATGCTCTGCCAGGGGAGGCTGTCCGGAGCCCTTAGCTCCTTGGATGACGTCAGACAGGTCTCACCTGGCGACATCAGCCTCGCATTCTGTGGGAGCTCGGCTTCATCGTGGAGGAGGCGCTGAGACATCGCTTTTGTAGGTGGTGGGGGCTTTCTGACCGATGTCGCTCTAGTATTTCTCTTCCAGTTGAGGCCAATGGCTATATCCCAATCCTTCCCTCTTTTGCAAAGCCACAGACCCGCCCAGCCCAGGACCGAGGCCAGCTATTCTCTTTCTCTTTTTTGCAGTTTTTGTGGGGGCTCCACATTGCAATGGCTGTTGTCACGGAAAGCAACAGGCACTGGCCCGGGCCTGATGAATCTCAGGCCTTAACCCATGCGCCTCCACCAGCTCGCTCTGCCTTTTGGGCTAACACTTCTCATCTCCCAGCCCTCACTTCCTAAGCTGGTTAACACTTATTATTATTTTTAATATGTTTTATTGGCTTTTTACAGAGAGGAAGGGAGAAGGATAGGGCTAGAAACATCGTTGAGAAAGAAACATCTATCAGCTGCCTCCTGCACGCCCCCCACTGGGGATGTGCCTGCAACCGAGGTACGTGCCCTTGATCGGAATCGAACCTGGGACCTTTCAGTCCGCAAGCCGACGCTCTATCCACGGAGCCACACCGGCCAGGACTAAGCTGGTTAACATTTAGATGACGAGAGCGAAAAGGCGTCTCTAGCCATCCTGGGGTCCCACTGCCTCTGCTTCAGTAGTGTTTGTGCAGAAGCCTCTTGCTGGGGCCAGAGCTGCTTCTGAGCAAGCTTGTCGCTCGGCATTGAGCTGTTCTTCCAGGGAGAGCCCTCTGGCCGCCTTTGTGGGGTCCCTGCTGCTCCCCCTCTCCATCCATTGAGGAGGAGCTGCCCACAGCCCCAGCGCCAGGAGTGAGCGCTGACTCCACGGCCCGCACGATTTGGTGAGGGATGATGGGTCATTACCCAACCCAGGCTCACCAGAGACAATGCACATCCATCAGAAGCCTTGGCCTTGGGAATTGGGGATAGTCTCAATGCCAAGGTCTCTAGCTGGCTGTGGGAACAGAGACGGAGTTCCCACCGGGGTGACTGGCAGTGGAAGGCAGAGGGGATGAAAGCGATGCTTCCGTCATGACAAAACGCTCTGCTGCGAACAGAGCCAACAATCGGCTGGCGGAGGGTGGAGTCCGGTAGATCGGGGTTGAGTCTGCACCCCCAGCCAGGGGCCCGGACTGCCCTCATTGACCCCCAAGCTCTGCCACCAGCAAGCTGTGTGCCCTCTGTGAGCAAGGCACTCGCTCTGTGTACGTCTCCATCACCTCATCTGCAAAAGAAGCTAAGGAATGGAAACCTACCTCCTGAGGTTACTATGAAAAATGTGTGTGTGTGTGTGTGTGTTTGTGTGTGTGTGTGTCTGTGTGTAGAGCAGGGCTTGGCAGATAGTGAGTGCCACATGACTGTGTGCTAATATTAATATTATTCCTCTTGTTGTTACTGGACTTCTCAGTGACATGAGCCAGCGAATTTCATCCTTTGTGTAAGCCGGTTTGATCTCTGACAATATTGATTGGTCACCAAATGAGTGGCAGATCTTCAGACCAGATCTCCTGACGCCCGTTTCAGACAAATCACCGCCCCGTCACCACAATCACGCTGTGAGTTACAGGACAGCAAATCACAGCATCAGCCTGCACCCAGGACCATGCTGTATAGTCTGAGTTCATGGAATTACATGCCAATTGATGTGAAAGCCTGGGTATCCAATACCAGACATGGTTGATTGGGTGTTGTTAGGTGTAATAGTGTGTTACACCGGAAAATGTCCTCTTTTGGTTTGGAGACGTACCCACTACAGAACAGAAGGTCCACGTTATAATGTCTATGATTTACCTTGGAATCATTTAGCAAAAGCCGCAGAACAAGACGAGACGAAAAATGACAGAACGCTAGCAACCGCCATCCAACTGAACGATGGCTAATTGGCTCGTCATTATAAAATTCTCCAACTTGTCTGCGTGCTTGAAGATTTTTATAATATAAATGTTGGTTTCAATTGCTGGCTTAATTATATGTCTTCCCTATTTGACTGCAGGGACAGTGAGGGTAAGGAGCATGTCTGCCTTGTTTCGTGTTTTATCCCAATGGCTGTAATATGGGACATGCTTAATAAGTCTGTAATCAAAGAGCAACAGGTTAGGCCTTGCCAGAGGAGGCGGGCCTCGAGGCCAGGTGGAGCTGAAGTGTGGGTGCTCTGCCATACCCCTCATTACCCAGCATTCCCTGCGTGCTGATCGCTTCCCATGACAGGTACGTGGGACTCTCTTCCCATGTGGCACTTCGCTTCTGCAAGATGCTGGCCAGGAGAACTGAGAAGCTATCATCCCCCGAGAGTAACCCCGAAAAGATGATGAACAGAAACTGGAGGATAACTATTTTAGCTTCCTGACCCCTTGAGTGGAATAACTCTGAACTTTAGTCTCTCTAATCTCCCAGAAGTCCTCAGTGTGACTGAGCCCACCATAGCCTATTGCAGCAAACTGCTCGTTAATACACCCTTCCTACCAATGCTTGTTGGGAATGACTTCCTCCTCCTCCTCCTCTTCTTCTTCTTCTAAATATATTTTATTGATGTTTTTTACAGAGAGGAAGGGAGAGTGATAGAAAGTCAGAAACATCGATGAGAGAGACATCGATCAGCCACCTCCTGCACACCCCACACTGGAGATGTGCCCGCAACCAAGGTACATGCCCTTGACCGGAATCGAACCTGGGACCTCTCAGTCCACAGGCCGATGCTCTATCCACTGAGCCAAACCGGTTTTGGCGGGAATGACTTCTGCAGTAAACTGTTGGACTTTAAATCCCAAGATTCAACTTCTGGGGGAAAATGTAAGGCAGAAAGGAAAGAAGTTGAGCCTAAATCAAGTCACCAAGTAGAGAAGAGAGATGGATGAGGGAACTTTCTGGCTAGATTGAGCAAACGCTGGTCTCCTGTGAGCGTGCGGTTATTAATAGGCAGGCATTTCTCTCTTGGGACATTCCGTGGTCTCTGCTCAGGTCCCCAGGTGGCCAGAACGGTGGACATTGGGGAAACCCCGTGTTCAGCACCAGCTCCCCTCTTTCTAGAATGAAACTATTCAGTCATTCCACTCTCACCCTCTCCTCCCCTCCTCTTTCTTCGTGCTCCATGGAGGTATTTCCTGGTGCTGCTTTTTGAATCACCAGCCAAATATTCTTTCCCTCTCTGCGTGGTGACTTCGCAGTACAGTAAAGACATATGCTCTTTCCCGAGAGCCAGCCCTAATTCCATCCTGGCTTCTTCAAACGCCCTTGGATGGAAATAGACATTCCTTTCCCCTGCCATCTCTGTGCTAATTCTCATTCATTAGACATGCTATGTTAAATCCATTAATGGGAGCGCCGCATTGGTAGCCAACTCAAAAAGAAAGCCCTCACAGAATGAAACAAAGAGGAGGGGAAAAAAAATACAGTTTCCCCGGCTACTCCTGGTCCCTGGGGTGTAATCTAATCTGCTCAGTGTGACAAGGAAGGACCTCAAAGACGCGAAGGCCGCCGAGGAGTGGAATGGATGAAGCAGGCCTAATTGTGATTTCTGACTCTGTTTCGCCACCCTTCCCGGTGGCTCGGATGGAATCTGTGCCCCGTGTTTATTATCTCTCCAAACAAACAGCGGCCCCGTCCACTCCGGCAGGTCAGCTCGTGTTTTCCCTGGCAAAGGAGAGCTGGTTTCTCCTGAGAGGACCGTGTTAAAGGGATGAGGGAATCAAAGAACGCATTCTTTCTCGTACTTTCTATTGCCAGTGCTCCCGCCGCGTTGCTGGAAAACTGGGCACCTAGGTATGAAAATTGGGAGTGTTGGGTGATTCCAAATACCTCAACCGAAAGGATAGTCTCAGTTTCTCTTGTTTAAACTTTTCTCGAAGGTCTTCCTAAGTCCCTTTGGGGCTGTGTTTGCAAGGACCACTCAGTCCTTAACTGTCCGTTCCGCTCCCACCTCCCTGCCTGTGAAGAGACCCCTTTGCTACTGGCTGTAAAATGCCTAAAGCTTTCTAACTGCTTCAGCATCACCTCCGCATCAGCACCCCCAGGTGCCCTCAGTCCCATCTCTCTCTTTAAAAAAAATATATACATTTTATTAATTTTTTACAGAGAGGAAGGGAGGCGGATAGAGAGTTAGAAAGATTGATGGGAGACAAACATTTATCAGCTGCCTCCTGCACGCCCCCAACTGGGGATGTGCCCGCAACCAAGGTACATGCCCTTGACCGGAATCAAACCTGGGACCCTTGAGTCCCCAGGCTGACGCTCTATCCACTGAGCCACACCGGTTAGGGCCCATCTCTTTTTTTCCCCTGTTACCATTCTGATCACCCTGAACATGGGTTTTACCAGGTTAGTGTCTGGTTCTCAGTATTCAGCAGGCCCTCCCCTGGATTCTACTTCATCTCCAGTTAACTAGATCCAACCTTTTCCTCTGTTCAGTACCTGCAATCCTAGACTTTGTCCGCTCATGTCCTGGATTGTTCTCTTAATTTTTCTGCCATTGTGTCTTTGTGCAAGCTGCCCCCAGCCCTGTTGCCCTTCTCAATTACACATTTAAAAAAAATATATATATATATTTTATTGATTTTTTGCAGAGATGAAGGGAGAGGGATAGAGAGCTAGAAACATCGATGAGAGAGAAACATCGATCAGCTTCCTCCTGCATGCCCCCCCACTGGGGATGTGCCCACAACCAAGGTACATGCCCTTGATCAGAATCAAACCTGGGACCTTCCAGTCCGCAGACCAACGCTCTATCCACTGAGCCAAACCGGTCCTGGCACGGCACATCTTTTAAAGTTTGTCATATCATTTTATTTCATCTGCAAACAGTCATGAATTTCTTTACTCATAATCCCATAGTACATGGCTTCCCTAGAATAAAATGTACCATCTTGTTTGCTAGGGCGCTTTTAGAAGGCAGCTGCTGTTTTATTCATTTCAAATTTACCCTAAGAACTCCGTAATGTACATCGTAGGGGCACAATAAACGGAAGTCCCTAGAACAGTGGTTGGCAAACTGCGGCTCTCGAGCCAGATGCGGCTGTTTGGCCCCTGGAGTGTGGCTCTTCCACAAAATACCACGGCCTGGGCGAGTCTATGTTGAAGAAGTGGCATTAGAAGAAGTTTAAGTTAAAAAAAAATTGGCTCTCCAAAGAAATTTCAGTCATTGTCCTGTTGATATTTGGCTCTGTGGACTAAAGAGTTTGCCGACCACTGAGCTAGAACAATCATCGCCGAGGATGGGGATTTGGTCTTAGAAATGTAAATAAGAATGAAGTAATGCACTTCGGTTGATAGTCTCTCCTTCAAGATACGATTTAAAGACCCAAAACTTCCAGGCATCTCCTCTGGTAGGCAGTTGCTGTTATGACCCTAAATGACCCCCTACCTCCTGGCTCACGTGTTGGGTAACCCTCCCTGGTTGAGTATGGGCTGGATCTCAGGACTTACTGCCAACGAGTAAAGTCTGGCAGAAGTGATGGGCTGTCACTTCCATGATTAGCTTCCCCAAAGGCTGTGATGCCCACACTGGCAGAACCGTCTCATTCCTGGCCCTCTCTCTTGCCCTCTCGCTTACTCGCTGCCATGTTGTAAGATGTTCGATGGAGAGGCAACATGGCAAGGAACCCAGGGTGGTTTCGGACCAACAAATTGCAAGGAACCGAGGCCTCAGCCCAGCAGCCTGGAGAAGCTGAGTCCTGCCAATAACGCTATGGATGAGCTAAGAAGCAAGTCCTCCTATGGTGAGCCGTGCGAGAGACCCCGAGCCAGAGGACCCAGCTAATCTGCCCCAGATTCTTGGCTCCCAGGCCGAGATAATAAATACGGTTGCTTTCAAGCCATTCCGTTTTGGGGTAATTTGTAACGCAGCAAGAGATAACCAGGACATCGGTCTTTGAAAGTTCTCACCGTGTTCAGGCTCTCAGGATGGATTTTCTTTGTGATCGATGGCCAGTGGCATCTGTTTATGTTTCCTTTCTGTCTCCTCCAAGTCTTTTCCATTTTGAGGCTTTGTATAAAAATGATGAACTCCTGAGGGCATGGCTTATACATTTATCTGCATGGAGCTAGCGCTGAATCCTGTAAAGCTAGCTCTTCGGTAGATAAGAACTCAGATCTTAGTGAAAATATATCAGTTATGGATTGCCTACCCATTTATGCATTTATGTGTTGTTAAATACAGTTTCGGTTCTACAAATAAAGAAAATGAGAATTATTTTAAGACCTTTCCTTAAAGGCCCACATCCAGTGAGTGCTGAAATCTGATGGCAAGCTGAAACGTGCGTACTGTCAAAACCAAGCTTTCCCCCTTAAACTAAGGTTCTCAGCTGTATCTGCCTGTTGCAATCACCTGAGGAATCCTATATAAAGAGATACTATGCAAATTGACCATCACTCCAACACACAAGATGGCCACCCCCATGTGGTCAAAGATGGCCGTCCCCATGTGAACACAAGATGGCTGCCATAAGATGGCCAACATGGGAGGTCAGTTGTAGGTGATCAGGCCAGCAGGGGAGGACAGTTGGGGGCAACCAGGCCTGCAGGGGAGGACAGTTGGGGTGACCAGGCTGGCAGGGGAGGGCAGTTAGGGGCAATCAGGTCAGCAGGGGAGCAGTTAAGTGTCGATCAGGCTGGCAGGGGAATGGTTAGGGGTGATCAGACTGGCAGGCATAAGCGGTTAGGGGCAATCAGGCAGGCAGGCAGGTGAGCATTTGGGAGCCAGCAGTCCTGGATTGTGAGAAGGATGTGTGACTGCCCTCAAGGGCTCCCAGATTGGAGAGGGTGCAGGCTGAGCTGAGAGACACCCCCCCTCCCCATGCATGCATTTCGTACACCAGGTCTCTAGTATGAAAAAAACTTTGAGAGATTCTGATTAATTCTTCTGGGACACAACCTGGACATTGGGGTTTTTAAGTCTTCCCCGATGATTTAAATATGTATCCAAATTTGAGAGTTACTAGACTATACCATAGACCCTCCCAAACGGTGTTCATTCTCAGTGAAATTTAGCTACACTGTGATTGCTCCCAATCCCTCAGCTTGAAATCCTTGCAAGAAATGACAAAAAATCACCCAAACAGAAGCATCTGTTGAGTGTGAGCTGTAGAGAGAGCTCTCCTAGGCGAGGAAGAAGAAAGAGAGGGGAGAGAAACTCTGACCTTGAGGCACTCTGACATTGAATGGAGGGGAAGATTTTATTACACACCAGGAAGCTGATCAGCAGTTTTTCCTACATCTTATAAAGCTACACTATTTATTCATATTTCACTTGTCCTTGAGTAACGGTTAGCTCCCTTGCTTCAGTGATAGTATATTAGAAGAGAACCTAGAATTTAATGATTTTATATGCCCCCAAAAGCCTGAATTTTAGAGAGAGGACGTTTTTTCAAAGGCCACACAGTGAATTAGTGGCAAAGTTTGAGTTTAGCTTTAATATTCAGACTGTCTCTGTCCAAATGTCTCCTTATCAGAGAGTCTGGTGCTGACCACTGTATAAAACAGCAGCCAGCCGAAACCGGTTTGACTCAGTGGATAGAGCGTCGGCCTGTGGACTGTAAGGTCCCAGGTTCGATTCCGGTCCAGGGCATGTACCTTGGTTGCGGGCACATCCCCAGTAGGGGGTGTGCAGGAGGCGGCTGATCGACGTCTCTCTCTCATCAATGTTTTTGACTCTATCCCTCTCCCTTCCTCTCTGTAAAAAATCAATAAAATATATTAAAAAAAAAAAACACCACACAACAGTAGCCATCTCTAGCATCCTCTATTCACTTTACTCTATTTTCCCACAGCCTTTACCACCAATTACTTTGTTCAGTTATTTATACCTATCTCTCTCCCTTACCCCACAAGAATGAAACGGCATAAGAGCAGGATCTTTGTCTAATTTATTCACAGCTGCACCCTTAATGCCCAGTGGCCTGAAGGAGGAACTAGTAAGTATTAGCTAATTAAATGCAGAATATTCAAATCCTTTTTAAAGAATCCGCATCCAAGGATCTGTTATTACTGATTTCAGAGAGAGAGGAAGGGAGAAGGCGATAGAGAAACATCGATGTGAGAGAGAAACATCAGTTGGTTTCCTCCTATATGTGCCCTGTCCCTGGATCGAACCTGTAACCTGGGTATGTGCCCTGACTGGAAATGGAACCCGCAACCTTTCAATGTATGGGAACAACCAACAGAACCTCACTGGCCAGGGCTAAATAGTCAAATCTTTAAATATGATGCATCATGAGACTTAGATTCAGCATCAGCAAATAAAACCCATTGAGTGGTCACTTGCAGACTGCACCATTGCACATTTTCAGCAGCAGTTTATGAAGGTTTCAATTCTTCACCTTTTTAATCAATATTTGTTTATATCAATCTTACTATAGGCATCCTAATGGGTGTGAAAGGGTGGGCATCTCACCTTGGTTTTAATTTTCATTTTCCTAATAATGAATAATGTTTTATATCTCCCCATGTGCTTATTGGCTATTTGCATCTATTGTTTTGTGAAATGTCTATTCATGTATCTTGCCCATTTTTAATTGGGTCGTCTTTCTATTCTTGAGTTGAATTTGGAATATAAGTTACTTGTCAGATATATGAGCATTTTTTCTCAATCTTTGGGTTGTCTTGTCACTTTCTTCATGATATCTTTGGAAGTACAAAATTTTGAGTAAGTACAGTTTCTTTCTTTTTGCTTAATCCCTGGCAATAAATCTTTACTCCTACATTTTAGTTGTTGTATTTAGATCTATGGCCCACGTCAAGTTCATTGTTTTTTATGGTGTAAGGTAGGAGTCCAAGGTCATTCCTTTGCACAGGGATATTCAGTTTTCTCTTCATCTTTTTTTTCAAAAGACTATTGTTATCTCATGAAATTGTTTTGACTCCTGATGAAAATAAATTGACCACAAATATCAGGGTTTGTTCCTAGACTATTGCTTTTTGTGGTTTCTTTAGGACTTTTGATATAAAACATCATGTTACTGCAAATGGATTTGGGTTTCTTTTATTATTTACCCTGATGGCCCTGGCTTGAACCGACAGTACAGTGTTCAAGAAAAGTGATAAAAGTGAACGATCATTTCTTCTTTATCTTAGGCGGAAAGCATTCAGTCTTTCACTATTAAGTATCACGTGCGCTGGGGGTTTTTGATAGATGCCCTTTATCAAATTGAGAAAGGTCTCTTCTACTTCTAGATTGTTGTGTGCTTTGTTATAAAATCGCGTTGTTTATGTGTTTTAGAAAACTAAAACACCAAGAATCTTATGCCATCTCCGCCGATACCCTGTAAACGGAGATAACAGTCATTATTCCATTGATGTATAAACTGAAGCTGAGAGTCGCACAGGCTTTCAATAGTTAACAGCAGGACTGGAATCAAAATTCAGATCTCTCAATTCAGGCCGATAAACAAATAAGTCAATACATACCCGCCAGACATAAGCCAGAACCTCGTTTGTCTTGCTCTCTCTTTCTTCTTGGCACCTACAATAATACCTTGCACTTGGGTGAAAGAAATGATTGAGTCTTGCCAACCGCAATCTGCTTAATGAGTGGTCAGAAATCCTCCTGGCTTCCACAGAGGCTCAGCACACAAATGGCTCCCGGGAGCCAGAAACTTTTAACCAGGAGCAGATGTGCGCCCTCGGCTCCCGGCTCCTTGCACAAGCTAAATCAGCCCCTTCATTGGGAAGTCTCTGTTTCAGGAGGCGCCAGGAACTGGGCTCGGCCCAGACTGCTCGTAGCGAGGAAAACTGGCCGCCCTGTGAGAGAGAGGGTGGTGAGTAGGCAGAGCAGTGGGTGGCGACCGAGGGCCATGGGAAAGGCAGTTGTCACTGGAAAAACATACTCTGTTTCCAGTCCCTCCCAGAACCTCTACAAGATGTGACTGCCGGCAACCAAACATTGTCTCACTCAGAGAAAGATGTGGACAGGAGACCAGAAGGCTGGTCCACCTTCATTGCTCTGAAAGGTCAGAGCTAATCACTCACTGTTTAGTGGAAACATTGTGAGCTGAAGCAGCCTCTACCTGTTTGTCTCATGTAAGTTTCTGTTCTTGGAATTTGCTGCTTAAAGGCTATGGGTGTGTCCCAAAGTCTTAATAAAAGGGAGAAAAAGGCCAGAGCAAGGGATAGTCCTTTCCAGTAGAGCAGTGGTTCTCAACTTTTCTAAGGCCTTGACCCTTGCATACAGTTCCTCATGTGGTGGTGACCCCCAACCATGAAATTTTGCCACTGTTATGTGATGTACATATCTGCATTTTCCGATGGTCTTAGGCGACCCCTGTGAAAGGGTCATTTGACCCCAAAGAGGTCGCGACCCACAGGTTGAGAACCGCTGCACTAGAGGAAGGCTCCCACCTGGCCCACCAATATCGCCAAATTAATGCTTTTCTAGTCTCTCTCTTCATTTGTGTGCGGCCTCCTCCAGAACCCGAACCCTGAACTGGGAACCCTGAACCACGCAGGACATGGAAAGAGGTTCCCACATGTGACCAGGATTTGTTTTGGAAGGTCAATTTGTCCCAAACCTTAAGCTCTCTGGGCAGCATCCTTGGGACCTGTATCAATGCATCAGTTCCTAATAGAGCATTGGTGAGTCATTTATACATTATTCTATTTAGATTGTGGCATGACAGAGGACTGCAGAATTTTCAAAACCCAAAACATCGAAGTTATTGCATGTTGCATTTTATTCACTCGTGTGTTAATAGACATCTACAACTAGCTTGGGTTATACTAGGGAGAAACAGGGAATCTAGATGCCCCGTTATTTATATCCAGTGGAGTAACCCTTATCTTTGAATCACCAAATCCTTCTCTATAAAAACAGGATGGATAATTATTAAGAGCCTTCCAAGTTTACAGTTCAGTTACTCGAGTTGCAAACTGAGAAGCTTCAAGTTCCATGATTGATTTTGTTGTTACTGTTACTCCTAATTCAAGTGAAAAAAGAATGCGGATTAAGTTACATCTGTGACATATTTTTCCAGTGATCTAAAATGGTTTCAACCAAATTAAATATTTGCTCTAGCAATATTTTGTGTTTGCCTATCATCTTGTAATTATTTAAAATAACATGGATTATTTTATTTGTTTTACCTTTTCCACAGTAACTCTTAAGGAGAGCAGAGAGGCCGTGGGGTGTGATGGGAAATATTCCCATTTTAAACAGGAGAAAACAACCTCAAATAATTTCAGTAATTTAACTAAAATATTGTGACTAAGTAAGGGAAGAGGTGGAACCACATACTAGGTCATCTGATGCATGTGTCAGACCTTTTAAAATTATTACTAAACTAGAGGTCCAGTGCATGAATTTGTGCATGAGTGGGGTCTGGCCAGCCTGCCCAGTCGGGGTCTGATTGGGAGGCCAGGGGGAGGGGCCAGGGGCGGTTGGTGGGCCAGCTCCACCCCCTGGTCGAACTCCCAGTCCAGAGGACAATTTGCATATTAGCCTTTTATTATGTAGAATAACTACTTATGTGTAAAATATCATGTTAGACACTGGACATGTCTTTTAAGTAAGATGTGTTCCATCTTTCCAGGAGCTTCCAATATTATAAAATTGCAATTTGTTAAATTTTTTGTGGGAATTGACTTGTGAGTGTGAGTTAAGGGGATTCATAACAGGGTGGAACACACCCCAACTCAGGGGCTCATTAAAGGTTAATGTAGGAGATGCCACTTAACTGTGGTCTTAAAAGATGAATGAATTTGCCGAAACCGGTTTGGCTCAGTGGGTAGAGCGTCGGCCTGCGGACTGAAAGGTCCCAGGTTCGATTCCGGCCAAGGGCATGTACCTTGGTTGCAGGCACATCCCCAGTAGGGGGCGTGCAAGAGGCAGCTGATCGATGTCTCTCTCATCGATGTTTCTGACTATCTATCCCTGTGATATGTAGGTAGAAGGGATGCCAATGTAGGGACATGGAGCTAATTTCATCGTGGAAAGAAAGAGAGAGTAGGTTGGTCCAGTGATGTTCCAGAAGGCAGAACCGGGACCAGTTGGTACAAACTCCACACAAGCAGTTTTCAGTTCTTTAAGGGAAATACAGTGGTACCTCGAGATACGAATGCCCTAACATACGAGATTTTTGAGATACGAGCCGTCGAGCGAGCGATTTTTGCTTTGAAATACGAGCAACATTTGAGATAGGAGTCATCGCGCGGATCGGCCGGCTGCACACGACCCACCAGTTTACCGCTACTCGAGCGTCTCATAGTTTTGCACGCCTCAAGGTAATGGAACGAATTAAACTTGTATCTTGAGGTACCACTGTACTCTGGCAGCTGGAACCACCCATACAGTCCTCTGCCTTCTGATCTTGTAGGAAGCATGTCAACAGCTCACATTAGATGAGGACTGAGAGTGATTCTTGAACTTGCCAAGATGGAGCTCACCGATAACTTTGATGAGATGGTTTCAATGGAGCAAAAACCTACTGGGAGCGAGAAAGAGAGGACAATTGGAGGTGGAGGGTGGATTTAAGAGTGTATATGCGTGTGAATTTTTTTTGTTTTGTTTTTTCCTTTGGAAAATAGAATAACATGCTTATATGCTGGAGGAGTAATCTAACAGAGAAAAAATTGATGGTGGTGTTGATTTCCGGAGAGATGCCCTTGGTAGGTGAGAGGACTGATGTGTTGCACAAGGTGAAGGGTTGGCCTTAGCCCTGGGGCATGCCCAGTTTGGCTGTAGGAACAGGGAAGGTAGACCCCATCACTGAGTAAGATGCTGATTGGGAGGTGGGTGGGGCTGGGGTGAGAGATGGTTGAAGTTCTACATCAAACTTGGTACATGCTGTATTTTGCTTGTCATTTTCTCTCTCACATCTGGTTGTAAGGTCTCCTTTGAGACAGGGCCTTAGACTGATTTTACCCTGTTTTTAGCTAGGTGGCATTCGGTGGGTACCTTTCAATGAAGAACAAAAGATGCGCCTTCATTTTCTAAATATTAGGGTAATGCCGGAAGTCTCCAGGAAACGGAGGTGGTGGTAGGGGGTGAGGCCTAATCACAGCAGCGTTTAATGGACAGGAGGAATGTGATGCAGCCACGAAAAGGCTGTGAAGTGAGCATTAATAAGGTGGGTGGAGCGCAGAATTTATGGCATCAGTCAGCGGGTTTTATTAAGATCCGCCCAGGACCCAGCCCTACAGCCTCTACTGTTGGGACTTGAAGAGAAGAAAGATGTGGAATGACTTTTGAAGACTTTATAATCGGGTGTTGAGTCAAGACCAGGTTAAAATCATATGGCTCTGACTCTAAGCCTCCTAGCACATTAGTTAATAGCACAGGTTCTGATGTAAAAAAAAAAACCCACACATACCTGGATTTGGCCAAGTGTAGTTAGTGGATAATCCTGGGCAAGTTATTTTTCTGTGCCTCAATTTCTGCATCTTTAAAAGGATGAAAATAATTATCCCGCAGTGTAGGCTATTATGTGGGTTAAATGACTCCATATATTTAAAATACAAAAAAGCATTTGACACATAGAAGTGACCCGCATGTGTTAGACACTCTAGTATTAAGGAGAAAGTGTGGGCTAGAGAGGGCCCTTCTGGGTAGCTGCTGATATCCAAATTAAGTGCTCCCTTGCCCAAACCGGTGTGGCTCAGTGGATAGAACATCGGCCTGCGGACTGAAAGGTCCCGGGTTCCATTCCGGTCAAGGGCATGTGCCTTGGTTGCAGGCACAGCCCCAGATGGGGGCGTGCAGGAGGCAGCTGATCCATGTTTCTCTCTCATCGATGTTTCTAACTCTCTATCACTCTCTTTTCCTCTCTGTGATAAAATCAATAAAATAAAACAAACAAACAAAAAACAATAAATGAAGTGTTCCCCATGGAAGATTCTTATAAGCCTTGAGGTGTGAAATGTAGATTTCCTGGCTGTCTTTCTAGGCAAAATAAATTTCTGAAAAGGAATGACGCGATACAAGCTGATTGATGTCTCTCTCTCATTGATGTTTCTGACTCCCTCTCCCTCTCCCTTCCTCTCTGTAAAAAATCAATAAAATATATTGGAGACACTAGGAAGGGAGGAGTGAAGAGAACAGAACAGATTAGTGGAGACAACCCGACCAAGGAACACCTCAGCCACTAAGCCAACCACAGGAAGAGAAGGACAAGGAAGGAGAACAGGCAGTGAACACGAGTGGAAAAGGTGTGACAGGATGGTTCTCCGAAAACCAGTCTGATATGGAAATTGGCCTGCAGGTGTGTTCGTATGGAGCGCGTTGGAAATCTGTACACGGAAGAGCAGGAGGGAAGCAGGATTGGAAAGCGGGAGATGGCGTGTGCCATGCAGCCTCAGTGGAACCCTCAGCTGGCCCCGGGGGGAATTCAGAAGATGGGATGGCCCTTATGAGTTGTCCTGAATTGGACCCAGAGGGATTGGCCATCGTCCTCAGGCACCAAGTGGTCGCCAGATCGAGGCCACTCAGTGAAGGGACGTGCTATCTGGCCAGGCAGCTTCTCTCAGCAGAGATACTCTTTAAAAAAATAAATAAAAATCAAAATATATATATATATATATATATATATATATATATATATATATATATATATAAAATTGATTTTTTTACAGAGAGGAAGGGAGAGGGAGAGAGAGTCAGAAACATCAATGAGAGAGAGACATCCATCAGCTGCCTCTTGCACGCCCCCTACTGGGGATGTTCCCGCAACCAGGATACATGCCCTTGACCTGAATCGAACCTGGGACCTTTCAGTCTGCAGGCTGATGCTCTATCCATTGAGCCAAACCGGTTTCGGCTGCAGAGGTACCCTTAAAGGGCAGTGAGAGCAGGGTGTCTGCCAGCTGCACTGCCAGCAGCTGGGGTAATAGTCTGTGACTGTGGAAGGGGCATTGAGTAGTCTCTCTCCATGTTCAGCAAAAGGTGGGCAAACATGGAGACGAAGCAGTGAGGTGATAAAACTATCAGGCACTCAGCCTTGGACCCAGGTAGCTTCAGTCCGGCTTAGTTCCATCCATCAGAGTGACATCGATTCAATTGTGAAAATGCAGAATTGCCGAAACCAGTTTGGCTCAGTAGATAGAGCATCAGCCTGCGGACTGAAAGGTCCCAGGTTTGATTCCAGTCAAGGGCATGTACCTTGGTTGCGGGCAGATCTCCAGTAGGGGGCGTGCAGGAGGCAACTGAATGATGTTTCGCTCTCATCGATGTTTCTAACTATCCCTCTCCTTTCCTCTCTGTAAAAAAATCAATAATATATATATATATATATATATATATATATATATATATAAAAGAAAATGCAGAATTACTTGGTTGTCTTTTTGTGATGAAATAATGCTCGACAACCCAGTACTATGGGCACAGTGCATTGCCTGTGGTAGATTATTCAGCAAATGACTGTTATAAGAATGAATAACCAAGTAATGCCACTGAATTACCAGCGAGCTGAATATTCTGTCATATTTTATGAATCTCTACTCATGGCCTTTGAAGTCTCCTACATTGTCTTTGCCGTTTCAACACCAGACTGTCCATCTTCCTGGTCTCAGGCTTGAGTGAATTTATTTTTTCCTTTCTGGATGTGGAAGGCACCTCTTCCGTACACCGTCTTTCCTCTTTGGCAAGGAAGAGAGTTTTGCTCCTTTGTTCTTTTTGCACCTGAGGGGCGTGTGTGTGTGTGTGTGTGTGTGTGTGTGTGTGTGTTTGATCTTGAGCACACCTTTCTCCTGGCCTGGAATGAAAGTGTCTCGTTTACAGCATTCCATTTTCACGACCCAGGCACAGACAGATCCTTGTGAAAACTCAAATAAAAGTGCATAGGAAGGAGGGGCGTTCTCAGCAATGTCTTTGGCCAGTTGCCTGGATGGCAGTTAAGCTTTTCTTGCTGGAATCTAAGCTTTTTTTTGGGGGGGGGAGGGGGGGAGGCAGTCTGGGATTTCTTCCCCAGCTTTGGTGAAATCTAGACCGAATGGGAAAGTCATGGATTCAACAGACGAGGATCCAAACAGGTAGTCCTAGGACACTGGTTCTCAACCTTCCTAATGCCACAACCCTTTAAGACAGCTCCTCATGGGGTGGTGACCCCCAACCATAACATTATTTCTGTTGCTACTTTATAACTGTCATTTTGCTACTGTTATGAACTGTAATGTAAATATCTGATATGCAGGATGTATTTCATTGTTACAAATTGAACATCATTAAAGCATAGTGATTAATCACGAAAACAATATATAATTATATACTGTGAAATATTTATTTCTAATTACAAATAAATGAAATTGTGTCTTAAATAGTGGTATAGCATGGGTAACAGTTTTCATAAGACAACAGTAAACTACATGGCTACACTTTGCTACACCGAGGAGCGGTCTGTTGGTTCCTAAGACCATGGGAAATAGGTGTTTTCCAATAGTCTTGGGCGACCCCTATGAAAGGGTCATGCGACCCCCAAAGGGGTTGAGACCCACAGTTGAGAACCGCTGTCCTAGGAGATCATGGTACCAAGGAGAGGAAAAGAGGATGGATTACAAATGACTTTCCCTCCTCTAAGCCCACATGTTTTCATCTGCAGAGATAATGGTACCTAATTTATATTTGTTGTTAGGATTCAATACAAGCATATGCACAGAAGAGTGGGACTTTCTCATATAAGTCCACAGTACCTGCTACACACAGAATGAACTCTGTGACAAAATGATTGGTGTGGCTCAGCATCACTAAATGACCGCGTGTCTGGGGTGACCAGAAACACCCATGGTGATGCCTACACTACACAGATGGGGCCCTGCTTTATCTAAAGCCATTCCGATCCTCCCCCTTCCTGTCTTTATCTTCCTTAGTTATCTCTGCCTCAGCCGCTCAGCCGGTGGCAGCCGGAAACAGAAACGGCAGAAACAGGTTCTCCATCGCCACGGTTAGGGGCACATCCTTTAACCGAGCTGAAGGGAAGGTTGAGATTTGCCGTTTGCCTCCGGCACGCTTTGTTTTGTTTCTTCTTCACGCGTTATGTTTGTCTAATTGAATGTTTTTAAATATTTTGCTGGGCTTAAGGATGTTAGAGGAGTAGCTTTCTCCTGCCTGTGGACCAGACCATCGGCCTGTGACCTTCTAACGAGCGTTTATTGAGTGCTAGGACTGGAGGGGATTGGTGCCTATAAAAGTAAGTCTGCATGTTCCGGTGCTCTCAGAATAGCTGCACTTCGGCTCTGCTTATACGAGCCAGTTATCTGACATCTGTCCCTCGGAGCTCCACGAATTTCTTTGTCCGTGAGAGAGTGGTGGAAGCCACGGAGGTGAGAGCCCGTGGTATTCGCTGCGGGAAGAAAATGGTCCATGTATATTTTCCATTAGCATTACTGGTCAAATAGAGCATGCAGACCAAAGACCTGATTACTAGCAACCCTTCTGATGACATGCAGGCATCATTGAGTACCGGGGATGAAGTCTACCTGATACCATCTCATCATACTCTATTAGCTTGAGGATGAGGAGTCAAAAATGGTTAGGCAGCCGAGACCGGTTTGGCTCAGTGGATAGAGCGTCGGCAGACTAAAAGGTCCCAGGTTCGATTCCGGTTGGGGGCATGTACCTTGCTTGCAGGCACTGTGGGGTGTGCAGGAGGCGGCTGATCGATGTCTCTCTCTCATGGATGTTTCTGACTTTCTGTCTCTCTCCCTTCCTCTCTGTAAAAAATCAATAAAATATATTTAAAAAAATGGTTAGGCAATATGTCAGAATAATTTATTTGTTCATGGTGAGACTCACACCTCTGTTTTCTCTCTCAAAGTAGTATTCTTTCGGTAACACTTCATTGGGACAGGGTGGAATTACCATCTCTGTACCTTGTAACTTACATCAATACGACAATATTCACTCAGCATCTCTTAAAAAAGACAGAAAGAAATTGGTCATTTAAAAATGGCAAATCATCCCTAACCGGTTTGACTCAGTGGATAGAGCTTCAGCCCGTGGACTGAAAGGTCCCACGTTCGATTCATGTACCTTGATTTGTGGGCACATCCCCAGTGCGGCAGGTGTGTGTGTGTGTGTGTGTGTGTGCAGGAGGCAGCTGATCGATGTTTCTAACTCTCTACCCCTCTCCCTTCCCCTCTGTAAAAAAAAAAAAATCAATAAAATATATTTTTAAAAAATGGCAAATCATACCACTCTGAGGACCCCACAAGCATATTCTATGGTGAGCATAGCTGCAATCTAGAGCCTGCTCTTCCCTTCCTGAATCTCAAGTCTTAAAGGGCCACTTCATTCATCATCTGCATCTTGGTATGCTTCTGATGTCTTACAGTTTGTATTTTTGTTTTGTTACAAATCTAAGCACCATATTCCATTGCTCAAATCTCTTTAAAAACCAAAACCCTAAGAAAAACCGGTTTTGTGTGATATGCCTGCATGGAGACTTGTAGGTGCACCTGTGCCCAAAATTCCCGCTAGTTTTTTTTTTTTTTTAGGGAAATGAACGCTGACCATAGTTTTCCTTTGCGAGGACTCTAGACCACAGGCTTTGCCTCTCCCACATCTAATCCTGGTGAGAGGGAAATCCAACATCTTATTAAGTAGCAGCCTCTATTCTTCACCAAAGTCTGATTTAATCCTTACAGTGGACATGCCTTTGTGAAATATTTAAGCTCTTCTTTAAGCGTTTCCCTCTTTTCCAGAATACTTCTTCCCATCGTCATCCTTGTCAGCTTAATTCGCCGGGAAATTTATCTTCTACATTAGCCTCCCCCGCTTTGGCCTCGTTAAATCCTCTTGTGATTAATACGTTGGTGGCTTCTCTGCACACCTAGCCTTGAAGTTCATTAAGGGATCAATTCCTCTTACCTTGTACCTTATTGTCAGAGTGGCTTCTACGCACAAAGCCTCGGATAACACAGTGGTACCTCGAGATACAAATTCAATTTGTTCCGTAACCTTGAGGCGTGGGAAACTATGAGATGCTCGAGTCGAGGTAAACTGGTGGGGCGTGTGCAGCCGGCCGATCCGCGTGATGACTCCTATCTCAAATGTTGCTCGTATTTCAAAGCAACAATCGCTTGCTCAACAGCTCGTATCTCAAAAATCTCGTATGTTAGGGCACTCGTATTTCGAGGTACTATTGTACCTCCTTTCCCGCGCGACGCCTGGAGATGCGTTCCGACAGAAGCAACAGGCTTTAACTCTCCTTGCGTACTTTCCACGCACCGTTTCCAAAATGCCGAGGGGCGAGAGGTTTTGCAGAAACCAACAGCTCAGAGGCAGAAACGGAGCCTGGGAGAGACCCTGCGCGTTGTTGCCAAATGTGAGACCACTGGTCCGTGTGACCGAACCTCTGTTTGTGCACGCCGGGCGCTAACGGGCAATTCACTTGCTGGGGATGCTGCTGAGAGGTGAGAGTGGGCCAGCCTGGGACAAGCTGTTCCCTCTGCTGGCACATCTTTCCCGGGCGCTATTCATCTGTCAAGATCAAGGTTCAATGTCACCCCCTCTGCGGAACCATCCTCGAGCAAAAGCTGGTTTTGTCTCGCCTGTTCCCCGTGGTAGCCCAGAAACACAAGGCCTGTGTCACATCTGGACCAGTCAGCTCACGGGGTATTTTTACAAATACCACCGGCAAGGTCTTTTCAGCGTCATCCTGAACTTCCACGAGTCGCAGTTTTCTGTATTTCATTAACCTCCTCTCCCTGACCTTTTACATCAAATGCAAATGAACTCGTTAAGGGTTAACAGCGAATCCTCCGTGCCTGAGAAAGGAAAAGATAACGAGCAATTATTGCGCATCTCTTGATGATCCAAGCCCTGACCCAAGGAGACATTCCTGCTTGCTCTCGACATCCAGACCATGCTCCATTGTTCTGGAAAAGCTGGAAGAGGCAGGGACCCTGAAAACAGCAGCAGGTTTTCAAAGCTGCGATCCGCCTTTCATTAAACGGTTATGAGACGAAAGGGTTTTACATCTGCAGGTTCCCCTGGGGACCCCAGTATGCACAGGCATGGAGCCCTCTGAACACTTGCTATTGCTATTACACATTCCCGTCCCGTCCAGTAATCTGACTTAACAGTAAGGTAGGAGCAAGGGTCTTCTATTATAGATACTTCCAGGAGTGCCAGGAATGCAAGAATATGCACAAAGTAATGTCCCGTGAACCTGAAAGGTGCCCGGATGGAAGGAAACCTTCCCAACTAAGAATTGGAAGCAACAGGGAACCCCTGAACTCGGGACCTTGAACTTGCGTTAAGTGACCTAGACTTTCTGAGTTTCCATCCTCTCGCTGGATTGAGAGAAAAACGTACTCAGTTTTCTCCACAGGGTGGTCTAGATCAGGGATACGAAAATGCTGCCAAACTCTACCGATCAACACAAGGAAAGGGCGTGTCTTCCAAAGGCCTATGAATGGAACCCAATTCCAGGGCGCAGCTGTTCTCCCCGTGTTGCTGGGGTCCAAAAAGCTTTTTCCTTCTAGAAGCCCAGGCTGAGCTGGGCCTGCAACCCAGCACTTGCCAGACTGTCACCAAGCCCATGAGAAGGACGGGCATCCATTAAGCCGCTCCCCCAAAACCCACAGGCTTTACGTCCTGGATCCTGCCACCTTGCCAGTCACTCCTCATTGATACCCATCCTGTGGCCTTCTCACACTCTCTCCATTTGGCCCCGGAGTGACTCCACCTGTCCGCACTGCCAGTCACCTCTGTCCCCTCTCCCTTCCCGCCTCTCACCCCAGCAGAGACAGCGCGACAATGATAGCACACTGCAGCTGGATGGCCAGGTGATGCAGGGGTGGGCTGGTTTTCCTTCTGTCACCACCTGCAGCCACTTTGCCACCAGCCTGGCTTTATGTCCACACACACACACACACACACACACACACGCCCCTCTCCCCCAAACTGGAAACTGCCCTCATGCCCCCCTAGAGGAGGCATTTGTATCGCACCAATGACAAATGTGTCCCAGACTGGAAGTGACTCCCTAGTGTCTGAATGACATCAGAAAGCCTTCTACCTGCAGCAGAGGCCTGGCTCCTGGCTCTGACCGTGGCCTTGGATGCATTACCCAAGTCTCTGAGCTGACGTTCCCGCATCAGCAATGGTTCTCAACCTTCCTAAGGCCGGGACCCTTGCATACAGTTCCTCATGTGGTGGTGACCCCCAACCATGAAATGTTGCTACTGTGATGCATCGTGATGTAAATATCTGCATTTTCCGATGGTCTTAGGCGACCCCTGTGAAAGGGTCGTTAGGCCCCCAAAGGGGTCGTGACCCACAGGTTGAGAACCGCTGCTCATCAGTGAAATGTGAATCCTTACAGAACTTTCCTCACCCTTCCCCG
>PVJN01012441.1:0-51314 GCA_004026805.1 Lasiurus borealis
AAAATTATTTTCATTGCTACTTCATAGCTGTAATTTTGCTACTGTTATGAACTGTAATGTAAATATCTGATATGCAGGATGTATTTTCGTTGTTACAAATTGAACATAATTAAAGCATAGTGATTAATCACAAAAACAATATGTAATTATATATTGTGAAATATTTATTTCTAATTACAAATAAATGAAATTTTGTCTTCAATCATGGTGTAGCATGGGTAACAGTCTTCACATGACAACAGTAAACTACATTGCTACATTTTGCTACACTGAGGAGTGGTGTGTTGGTTCCTAAGACCATGGGAAATAGGTGTTTTCCAATAGTCTTAGGCGACCCCTGTGAAAGAGTCATTCAACCCCCAAAGGGGTCGAGACCCACAGGTTGAGAACCGCTGCTCTAGAGCACTTCCTGTGCCAGGTGCATAGAATCCAAATCAGGTACCTGTGACTGCATTTGGTGCAGGGCTCTGAAGAGGTAATTAAGTTAAAATGAGGTCTTTGTGGTGGGTACTGATCCAGTGCGACCTGGTAAGAAGAGGAAATTAGAACACGCACACACAGGGACAGCCATGTGAAGACACAAAGCAACCATCTCAAGCCAAGGAGGGAGGTCTCCGACATGTGAGAAAGTCAGCCCCCATCTGGCTTTGTTGTGGCAGCTGCAGCCAGCTGGCACAGTGCCATCATTGTCCACAATATGGGTAAGGAAACTACGACACAGAGGAGCAGTCATTGCCCCAGAGCCCACAGGTCCGATTCCCTCAGGCTGTGCTCAGTCACTACTGTGGTTTCCCCCAGCCCACCCACCATGGTCTCAGGGACCCATAGGTCATATTAGAGCAAAACAGGTCCGTTTCCCGTGGTATGGCTGCTATGTGGAGCGTCCAGTCTTGATGGAGAAAATAAAACACCACATGGGCAGAGAGGGGCCTGCCTCATTTATTTCGCTCTCCCAGAATCTGAGGGTGGCCAGCACATAAGCAGCAAATGCACAATAAGTCACTGCAAATGTCTTCAGCAGCTTGTCATACTGAGCTCTGTGCCTGCTCTGTCGTCTTGACACCTCCATGTCCTGGTGAATCTTCCATCGGTATTTCTTTCATGTGGCTTTTGTTATAAGTTTGCAAAGGTCCATTAATAAGTTGCTTTTAAATGTGATTTCTTGAAATGTTTGTTAGCAATAACTGGATTCTGCCCGGTGGTTTCGGCTTCGGGGTAGGGCGCACTTTCTGAGGTTTGTAGCACTGAGCTTTTGAGAGAAGTTCCCTGTGAACTGCTGCCTCAGCTCACCACGCTCTTGGGGCCTGGGCGAACCCTCTGAGGTTGGAAATTGTATAAAGGATCCATTCTAAATGTTCACGTTTTGATGTGATTAAGTTAACGCTTAAGAAGAAATCTTTCTAACCTGGTGCAATATCCTGGCTTGCTTGCTCTTGAGTTCCCCACGCACTCGAGTGCACTTGCTGGGGCACCACGGGAGCCGTGGACATGGGGAGCTTCAGGAGCTGATGTGTTCATTTGAAAGCCACTCCACATTTCCATGCTGGCACCTCACCAGCCGTCCGAGTGCCTTTCAGTCTCCTGGTCCACTCTGACGCCAAACTGGCACATGCCTCGGGCAGCATAATCCTAGGCCTAGGCGGGTCTTCTCTGGAAGGCGGCGCCCAGCTGCCCACATGGCAGGTGGTTACTGCAGCGCACTCTTCCTCCTGACCCACTGTTCAGCCCAGAGCAGAGCACAGCCCTTGTGTGGGACCATTCTGTCTTTACTCCAGTTTAAGAAGTTAAAGGAGAGAGAGGTACAAGTTACCCACTAAAGTGCTTTAGTGTCATATGGAAAAATAAAATAAAAGTCTGCAATGGCTGCAGTTTCCACGCCATCAGAATCTGCTCGTGACTCCGGTAGAGGTGGTAACAGCCAACTGTCTGGAAGACTAAGGAGCATGGCCAGCCCTGGCCCAGGAGCACTCAGCCTTCAGCCCCAGCCGTGCCCCCTTCCGCCCCACCATGCCGCCCTCCCCCAGGCTCCCTGCTCCAGAGGCTCAAAATCCCGTGCATTCTTGCCAGAGTAAAGTGTTTTTGCCATAGGGCTTTTCCGAATATTCCTCCTGCTCTGGAAAAAATAACTTTCACATTACAACCCTCACTCAGTCACATGTATATTGGAAGCAACAATACTGTATTTGATGCACTGTTAGATTTTTGCATTTTATTCCCCTAAGAAAAGAGCAATACACACATACAGGCTGGTCACAACCCACTAAATGGGTTTTATGATCCACTAAGTGGGATTTTGGTCACAATAAGAAAAATTCTGCCTTCATCACAGCCTGTGTGGGAAATGAGCCTTATTTTGAAAGGAAAAAGTTGCCAGATGAGAAGAAAGGAGAAGGGTACAGGGTTTCTGCCCAAAGGGCAGCCCTGGGAGGGCATGGGTCCCAGGAGTGGAGAAGAGGGCATCCTGGCCTGAGGAGCGGTGGCAGAGCGGCTCTGCTGGTGCAAGTTCTGCTTGCTGAGACCTCACTCTTCCTAGAACAGATCTTGTGAGTCCATTCAACCCAACTTCCTGCCCAGTACAAGGATGTGAATACATCTTCTCTGTGCCTTTATACCTTCTTTTTCTGAGTGGCACAGGAATTCTCTAGTCATTTTGGAAGGAAATTAACTTTCTACTACGTATTTTGTTATCTTTTGTGCTGCTGTTACTCTAGCACTTTTTAGGAGTTAAGGAAAGAGATCAGTTTTAGCAATTCTCAGTTTGTAGTCTCTTGGCAAGTGCTCATTGCATCCATCAACATGTGACTTTCCTGAAAGGGACCCTGGTTTGTAACCAAGGTGAATTTTCCCCCTCCTTTTTTTTTTTTTTAAGTTTTATTGATTTCAGAGAGAAGGGAGAAAGAGAGAGAAATGTTGATGAGAGAGAATCATAGATCAGCTCTCTCCTTCACACCCCTACAGGGGACCTGCTGCAACCTGAGCTTGTGCCCTGGCCCGGATTCCGACTGATGACCTGGTGCGTAGGTCCACATTTAACCGCTGAGGCACACTGGTGGGGCAGATTTTCCCCCTTGAGTGTTATGAGCAGGAAGGATGCCCAGCAGCTCCTGGTGCAGGCGCTGGTGCCCACTGAGCCCCTGTTATGTCTCTACAGGCCTGGGCAAGACGAAGAGGAAGACGAGCGTGAGGGACGCGTCCCCAACACCCAGCACGGACGCCGAGTACCCTGCCAATGGGGGCGCCGACCGCATCTATGACCTCAACATCCCAGCCTTCGTCAAGTTCGCCTACATGGCCGAGAGGGAGGATGAGCTGTCCCTGGTGAAGGGATCACGTGTCATCGTCATGGAGAAGTGCAGCGATGGCTGGTGGCGTGGCAGCTACAATGGGCAGATTGGCTGGTTCCCCTCCAACTATGTCCTGGAGGAGGTGGACGAGGCAGCTGCAGAGTCCCCTAGTTTCCCGAGCCTGCGGCGGGGCGCGCCTGTGAGCAATGGCCAGGGAGCGCGGGTTCTGCACGTGGTCCAAACGCTATACCCCTTCAGCTCAGTCACTGAGGAGGAGCTCAACTTTGAGAAGGGAGAGACCATGGAGGTGATTGAGAAGCCAGAGAATGACCCAGAGTGGTGGAAGTGCAAAAACGCCCGAGGGCAGGTCGGCCTTGTCCCCAAAAACTACGTGGTGGTCCTCAGCGATGGGCCTGTCCTGCCCCCATCTCATGCTCCACAGATCAGCTACCTGGGGCCCGCGGGCAGCGGGCGCTTTGCAGGCAGAGAGTGGTACTACGGGAATGTGACCCGCCACCAGGCCGAGTGCGCCCTCAACGAGCGGGGTCGCGAGGGTGACTTCCTCATCAGGGACAGTGAGTCCTCGGTAAGTGACCTGAGGCGGGAGGTCTGCCCGCCGCCGGGAGCTTCCAGGAGAAACAGTAAATGTGTGTGTGTACGTGTGTGCATGTTTGCACGTGTGTCCAGTGTATTGTGTGGCAGCTGTGCACCATTCCTGTGCAGATTGTGTGAACAGACCAGAAGTAGCAAGAGCATCCGGGGGCTTTCACTAAGACAGGTATAGGACTGGCCAGCATCCCTGTGTGAGGTGCATGTAGGGCCTTACTCCACGATCGCCACGCCATGTATCCTCAGGAGACACACACTCAGATGGAAGGATGAGAACGTTTTACTTCGTGAAGGCGGCTTTTCCCTTTACCAAGATCTCCCCTTTCTGTTCTGCAGACCTGAACATTATGTTCTCTCTGGGTTCCCATTGTTAGTGACCCCTCCTAGTCCCTGTGGTTAACTGTCTCCACACTGGGTCCCAGCCATGTCAGCTGCTCGCAGCCAGACGGGCTCTGGTTGCTGATGCAGCCTTTGTGTTGGGTTTTTGTTGTAAGCCACGTGCATCATGTCATCCTGAGGTGGCCTTTGCCGCAGGCACCACCCATGCACCTCTGAGTGGCTTTGGGAGCATTTGTGAACAGGACCTAAAGGAAAAGGCAGTTCCAGAGCGAGATAAGTTTGTGTGTGTGAAAGTGGGGTCACTGCAGGAGGGGCAGTGTGAACAGTCGGCAAATTTGGGGTCTGTGTTTTAGGGATGTCCTTGAGCCTCTGTGGAGGAACTGGACCAGGATCATGCCTGTGTGTGCATGTCTGTTAGTGCACATTTGTGTGTGTTACGGAAATACTCAACTGGTTTTGCAGGTCTCTTTGCAAAAATACCTTCCATATAGTTAGAAACCCCTGCCCCCCAAAAAACAAAAATAAGAGTTCTATAAATAGAGTTCATTGTGATTACATTGCCTTGGTTCTGGCAGGCTTCCGTGTAGGTTTTTAAATGCAAATTATGCAGCTAGTAAGTGTGTGCTGTGATTGTCCTCTGAAAAGGCTGATGCCATAGTTTGTGAGTTCATAGTCAAGACTCGTGTGCTTGATCTGTTAGGAGTTAAGGCCACAGAAATGTTTTTCCCCTTCAGAGACTCAAGAGGCAGCCATGATGTGTTCCTTTCTGAGGCAGCAGAGCCTAGAGTAGTGGGACTCAGACCCGTTGTGGTGTCGGCAGCCTGTGGAGTTAGCAGCCTCCCTAGATGTGTTGGGCAAGCATGCCCACCTGATTGCTAACTGCATCTGAAATCTGAACTCTGATGTTTTCTTATCCAGCTGCCAGAGTTCATCATCCCTGGCAGGACCTCACATCACCTGATTTTCCTGTGATATAAGCTCTGTGCACAGCTTCCTTAGATCTGTTTGAGGCAGAAGAATGACACATGGCAGCATGTTGAACTCTTCTGAGCAGAAGTTCAGAGAAAACCCTGGAAAAGCAGTATATATATAAAAAGCCAGCGACCATAATGGCCATAATGACCAGTCACTACAATGCCCACTAAGGCCAGCGAACCAGCTCTATTGGGGGGTGGAGCCAGCCAGCCAAGCTCGCAGCCCCTACCCCCTGCTGGCCTGCCCCTGATAATACTCCCCACCCCAATCAAGAGCAGGTCACCAGCCAAACACCCCCTTTCTCCCCCCCCCCCCCCCCACCCCCGCCGGCCAGCCCCACCACAATAGGGGGTGGGGCTAGGCAGCCAACCTCCTGCAGCTCCCCACCCCCTGCTGCCCCACCCCTGATTGCACTTCCATCCCGATAGGAGGCGGGGCTGGCCGGCCAACCTCCTGCAGCCCCTCCTCCCGACTGGCCTCACCACCCTGGTCGGCCTGCAGTCCCTTCACCCCCTCTAGTACTGCCCCTGATCGCCCCCCCCCTACCCCAATAGAGTGTGTGGCCAGCCTGCCATCCTACTGCAGCCTCTCTCCCTGCCCAGCCTCACCCCAGATCAAACCCCCCACCCCATCAGGGCAGGGCCAGTTGGCCAACCACCCTTGGCCCGTCCTTCAGGCCACTGGTCCCTGATTGGCACCCCCACCCCATTCAGGAGTGGGGCTGGCCAGGCCACCACAACCCCTCCTCGTGGCCAGCCCTGCCCCCAATCGGCCCTCAGCCATCCGGGCCCTGATCGGACCCGATTGGGGTGGGCCAGCTAGCTGGCCAATCTCCCACCATCTCCTTCCAACAGGCCCAGCTCCAATCCACCTCGATTGGAGCCGGGCTGGCCGAACCCCTCCTCTGCAGGAATTCCTGCACTGGGCCTCTAGTTACAATATAAAGCGATGGATCCATAGCCCCTAAGGGGTACAATGTAATTCTGTGTCAAAAAGTGTAATCTTGACTTAGAACACCTGGGTTTGAAGAGACTTATTAGATAGAGCAGGACTGAAGCAGCCCAGGTGTGGAGACACCAGCCCCATTCATAGTGGCTCCTGTCAGGACTTCGGGAAGAGATTCCTCGGAAAGAGGGAGTGAGAACAGCAGCCTGCAGGTAGCTGGCCTTTGGGGGCCTGCTGCTCTCCGTGGATGTGGACACTGTGTGTGGGAGGCATGCCTGAAGGAGGTCCTGATTGGGAGGGCCCTTGTATTGTGCGGTGCCATCTAAGAATGGGCCGCTGGCATGTCTTGTTTGTCTCATGTTGCTACAGACTGGGCTGGCTGTCTCCATAACGGAAATTTTGTTTACTTTTGATTTTAACATTCTGGGAGCCCTTTCGGATGGTGTTCACTGTCCTAACTTATACCACAGCAAGCTGCCACTGCGAACAGTGTGTCTGGCCTTCAGTTCTAGGGCTGTGGGAGCAATGGGACCAGCACTGGCTCTGCACCCACAGGCCTGCTGGTCTGGAAATGCCGTGTGACCTGATTGGGTGCAGGCTGCTTGCCCCATGGGTCTTGTGCCTGTCTGTGCCAAAGGGCTGCTGCCAGGGCTCTGGGGCACGTGCTGCTTTGCCCCAGACAGCAGCATTAGGCCAGTCGCTGCTTTTCTCCTTCACAGCCTGTCACCTTGGCTATTGTGGAACTGCACGATGGACAAATGGACAAATATTTGCTTATTTCTGTGCCTCGGCCTCTTCCTGGAGTCCCCCACTCACTTTCCTCTCCTCTGTCCTTTTCCTGTTCACTTGTATTTCTAAGAGGAGAGCCCGGCTCTTATATCCGCAGGCCAGAGGAGGGCTTTGATCCAGAGTCCAGCGTCCACCTTGCAGTGTGCAGGACGGACAGGGCCCATCCTCAGCATCTCCGAGAGCTCAGCAGCATCCTCTCCTGAGGGCCTTTCTTTTCTCTCAGCCTTTGAGCCTGGAACCTTCCTCGAGTCCACACAGGACACCCAGCTCTATATAAGCTGAGCAACTGTCTTAGAGCGCATCTTCAAGATGTGTCCTTTTTACAGGCCGCCTGATAGTTACAGTGTAAAAAAGCTAGACTCTTGCTTGTTGGTATTTTGCATTTAAAACTTTGTAACATATTTCAGTTTTCAAAGATAAAAATATACCAACTGAGAATCCAAGGAAGTATGTGCTTTGTGGGAAGAAGTGTATATTTTGAGAAAACAAACTAGAACATTGCCTCCGGTGTTAGTGATGTGTGGCTATTGCGCAGGTATCTATAGACACGTTTCACCAGTAAATGGGGGAACCAGCCAGGTGACCTGCCGTGGCGTTTCCTCTCCTGAATCTCAGTCTCTAATGTTCTTTCTCCCATCATCTCTCTTCTTCCTTTGCTCTCCTCTCTCACCTGTAATTGTCATGCATCCTTAGCAGCTCAAGATGAATAAACAAACCCTTTCTCACTTTCTGTATTTGACAGTCATGCTTCTACCTGCTAATCCATAACCTACTAAATCTAGGAAATTCACAGCATTACCTGTCCTCTGCATGTGCATCATAAATCCTGGGATATGTGTCCACATCTATTCCACGGCTATACTTACAAGTACAGTAGGAACAACCAGAACTAGAATTCTGGCGAGCTGCGTTATTTGTTTTTTCAATTGCTATATCCTACCTTTTTGAAAAGGTGAGTATGGGGATGGGGGTCAGCAAAGGTGACCCACTTTATTCATTGGCCTGTCTGTTTGGAAGCTGTTTTCCTCTGTAACAATTGAAGATTCCAGGACAGCAGCTCCTGTCCCACAGTGGTGGTATGCAGATCCTAACTTTTTGTCATCGACACATTTTTTCTGGCAGAGAAATACTATCTTGCCAAAGATAATTAATGCACATAGTATTCACACTAATAGTTTTGTTTCATCCCTTGCTCTCTTTTGGTCTATTAAAATTACTTGATCAGGAAGGAACAGAACAAAAGCATAGTTCCTTGCTATAATTTTCAGATTGCAGGGTGGAGTAAAAATAGGTTCGTGACTATGTGAAACACAGTTTATTTTTGTACTGTATTGTTTTTATAGTACAAGCAACTATAAATTCACTTCTCTCCCACTCAGTACATTTCTTATAGAAATCCTAATTTTTTTGGTTAATACTCACCTCAGGATATTTTTTTCCATTGATTTTTTTTTTTTTAAAGAGATAATAGAAGAGAGGGAAGGGAAGGGAGAGGAGAGAGAGAGGAAATATCAATTGGTTGCCTCCTGCCTGCACCAAGACCAGGGCCAGGCACAAAACTGCAACCTAGGTACCTGCCTTTGATTGGAAATTGAGCCTGAGACCCCTCAGTGTGTGGCTAATGCTCTAACTTCTGACCGACACTGGCCAGGGCTTGAAATCCTAGTTTTAGCCAGAACTCAGTTTTCAGGCAGTTTGATCACTATCTCTCCATGTCAGTGATGCTCAAACTGTGAATGTCCCGGAGCTTGGGGACTTGGCACCACAAAGCTCCTGAGTCAGGAGACCTGGGCCCAGAACTTGCCTTTCCAGCACATTCCTTGGTGATGCTGCTTCTGTGGATCTAGGGATCACTCTTTGAAAACTGCTTGTATCTATTATGCAGTCTTAATGGTTTTATACACATTAATAGCAGTACTTTAAACTCCATTTCTGCAGAATACTACATTTTTAAGGATTATAAACATGCTTAAAGTTGAAAATTATTAACATTATTGTAGAGTTCACTTTTATGCAGAACTGTCAGCTTTTGGTGAGTGAAATTCATCTTATAAAATATTTCTGTTTATTTTTGAGCTAGAGTTTGGTAACTAACTGTATTTGCTTTGTGTTTCTGATCAAGAATGAGAAAGCGACTCATTGGTTAAAAAGTGGCCTGTTTACTCAGTGGTTAGAGTGTCGGCCTGTGTACCGAAGGGTTGCAGGTTCGATTTCCAGTCAAGGGCACATACCTGGGTTTCAGGTTTCATCCCCAGTTCTATCGGGCAGGGCCTGTGAGGTGGACAACCAATTGATGTGTCTTCCCTTCCCTTCCCTTCCCTTCCCTTCCCTTCCCTTCCCTTCCCTTCCCTTCCCTTCTCTCTCTCTCTCTCTCTCTCTCTCTCTCTCTCTCTCTCTCTCTCTCTCTCTCCCCTCTCCTACTCTCCCTAAAAAATGTCATTGGGTGAAGATTAACAACAACAAAAATAATGAGAAAGAGTTCAGTTGTTGAAGAAGAAGGAGAGCTGCTGCTTCAGTAGCTCAGAAGATGGGAGGGCCACAGGGAATGTCTTCCCTCCATGACTTGCTCACAAGCTTCTGAAATCCTTGGTTGGCACAGTGATTTCTAGACGTTCCCTGAAAATGGGTTATTGTTAAAATGGATAGGTTTCTAGGAGCACCTTTCCAGTTGCAAAAATAAAAATTGTTTTAATTGTTAGGTTTGTAGTTCAGTAGCTAATGGAAGTTTTATATCTGGATCTTTACAGTGGTTAACATTAAACATTAAGTGTACCCTCAGCTTCATGAAAGGCATGGTCCAGCATTCAGTGCTGGCCTGGAGCTCCCTGTCATGGGCTGCTATGATGTCTGATGTCAACATCCCAGACTTTGAGAAGGCTGGCTGTCAGTGACACAGGAGGCATTGAGCATCGTGACATTTCGGCCTCAGAACCACCACTTACTTTGAAGGGCTTGGAATGGTGGTTTTCCCTGCTACGTTATAAGTAAAAGAAAGTGAAATACAGGTTTCCACCACTCTTCCATAGTTGAGGTGCTTAAGAGACTTTTTGTAAGCCCAAATGGCGTAAAGTGAAGAGCCATTATCATAAATTTCTAGGAAAAATTGAGCATTCCTAGACCCAAAAAATAACCTACCAAGTCATACCAAATAATCCATAGAAGCTAAAATCACACTGACAGGAGAACCAGGAGTGATGTGGTAAGTGCACAGCCTATCTGAAGCAGAAGTGGCATGTGTACAGGGCCTTTCATTCATTAAAAAGACGGTTGCTCCTTGAGTGTGACCTAACTGGACAGAGCACACGCTATGTCCACCCATCTGTCCACATGAGCTGTGGACTTGCCCTTTCACTCACGACTGGTGCCATTGGAGGAGGCCACTTGGCACTAGCAAACGCACTGGTTCCCTGGCAGCTCTCACACGTTTTCTCTGTGGAAACTGATTGTGTGGACACGGGCAGTGGACACATGTGTCTTTACTTCGTTCAGCTTAGCTGAACACCCTTATGAGCTCTCCGAGGCTTTTCTGACATCCCAGGACCCCCCTTGCCAAGATGCACAAAACCCGTGGAGATGAGGCCCAGGCTCTGGCAGACAGTGTCAGACTCTGGGCTGGAGCTGAGGAGCTGGGGGTGCTGGGAAGGGGCTGAGGGCCCCTCGCGCTGCTCAGGAATTGGTGCTGCCTCTGTGATGGCGCTGCAGAACAGAGTCTAAACACTATTTTAGCTATTCTTTGTAAAAGGGAAAATTGTCTTCTGAACTTTTTGGTTAGCAAAAGCAGGTACTAATGTGAGTCTTCTGTAAATGAAGTGGGGTAGCATGAACTTCCAAAAAGTGGGGGGTACTTGCAATGCAGAATTGGTTTGAAAAGAGGGAGACGCATGTGGAAAGCAGACTAGAGAGCAGTCTTACCTAAAACTCACCTGATATTGATGCATTAGCAGGGCAGGTGCAGGGCGGCTGCGCCGCTCTGTCCAGGCAAGGATGGGGAAGCTGCTGGTGGCAGGCTGGTCCCCACTGCATCGCCCACAGTAGCTGGTGGCCTCTCCATTGGCACTATGCCCCTCCAGGTTTCAGCATTCATTGCCCCCTCCCTCTTCATGCTTGTGTTCCTGCTCCCGGGTTCTGGACTCGGCTCCCTCTTCCTCCAGACCCTTGGAAAATTCTAGAACACAGCTACCCTCCCTGGCCCATCCTTCCCCCCAGTCTAAAGTGCACACATCTTTCAGGGCTTATTCTAGGCACCTTTGTTTCTGGGAAGTCTTCCTGACTGCAGGCCACACAGTCGACATGAGCACCCGAGCCATGGCACAGAGCGGGACTCCGATGCCTCTCCCGCTTCCTACTAGCTGTGCTGACGTACCAGCTTGTGTGGCTCAGACACGGTGGCTCTAGCTTGTTGCCATGAGGGGGTCCAGACACCCTCCCTTCAGGCCTGCAAAAACAATGGGGACAGGAGTGGGCGGAAGTGAACACAGGCTACTGATGAGCAGCCCTTTCAAACTAAAAAATATATGTATGTGTCTAAGTAAGTAATTTACCTTTAGGAATATTTTCATAGGAATTCCTTAGACCACTAAATGCCCTTATCTAAGTATTTCTATTGCTCTCTTGTAAAGTTGCTAGTACCTGTGAGAAATGTTTCCCCCAAATATGTAAAACTGTAATGGAAATTTTTAAAAACTGGGTCAGATAAGTTCTTAGCATTTGCTTTATAAGAAGGCTCCACGGCTGATACGTGCAGCACCGGTGCAGACCCAGCTTTGCTTTGCTGTGTGTTTGGTGTTACCCTGCCTGGTTTCTTTCTCGCAGTGGCTGCAGATGTGCCTGGGTGTGCTTCTTGGTGGAGGCCGCCCTATGGCTTATAGAATTAGACCTAGGTACCAGGAACTGTGATCACACCAAGTTGGCAACGAGAGGAAACTATAGATAGGAATTGTTAGGGTTTCTCTGAACTATGCTTTCTGTTCTGTTTTGTGTGCGCGCAGGAGTAGAGGAAAGGGGCAGGAGAAGCTGTGACCCAGGCTGGTGCCGGGGTTGTACCGTGGGTGGGGTTTCTTGCTGGTGAAGGAGGCTCCAGCTCCAGCCTTCAGGTTTGAGGAGGGGAAGCTGAGGGACTGGAACCGATGGAGCAGTGTCTAGGTTCAGCTCCGGCTGACACGTGGTAGGCATTCTTGCATGTTGGCCAGTGCCTGGAAGGCAAGCACACATCTCCTAAATGGGAGGACCTGTATCCTGACAGGGTGTCTACCAGGTGTCCTTTGAAAAGTTTCTTTGTAACTTGTAGAAGGAATTCTGCAGGAAATGGTCACACTTTGGTCTCGAGATGGCCAAGGGATGGTTTCTAAGGTATCTTACTAACCAGTATTCCAGGATCCTAAGAGAACCCGTGGGTAGTCAGCTGGAGCTAGGCAGCCTTTTTGGAAAGTCGAGAAAAAAACAATGGTTCAGGGAAAAGTCAAGATGGTGGCATAGGTGAACACTAAGCTGCTGCCCCACACAACAATTTCAAAACTACAACTAAAAGACAGAACCGACACCATCCAGAACCACAGGAAAGCTGGCTGAGTGGAAGTTCTACAACTAGAAGGAAAGAGAGGGGCTCATGGAGACTCAGAGAAGCTGCAAAAGGCTGAGGTATGGAGACACGCTCTTGGAGAGGAAGGGCAGAGGAGGGTCTGGCTGGCTTCCTCTAGAGCAGCGGTTCTCAACTTGTGGGTCTCGACCCCTTTGGGGGTTGGACGACTCTTTCACAGGGGTCGCCTAAGACTATTGGAAAACACCTATTTCCCATGGTCTTAGGAACCAATACACTGCTCCTGAGTGTAGCAAAATGTAGCAATGTAGTTTACTGTTATCATATTAAGACTGTTACCCATGCTACACCACGACTCAAGACAAAATTTCATTTATTTGTAATTAAAAATAAATATTTCACAATATATAATTACATATTGTTTTTGTGATTAATCACTATGCTTTAATTATGTTCAATTTGTAACAATGAAAATACATCCTGCATATCAGATATTTACATTACAGTTCATAACAGTAGCAAAATTACAGTTAGGAAGTAGCAATGGAAATAATTTTATGGTTGGGGGTCACCACCACATGAGGAGCTGTCTTAAAGGTGGCGGCATTAGGAAGATTGAGAACCACTGCTCTAGCGGGAGGGAGATGGAAAATCCCAACTAAACTGAACCCCAACTCCAGGTGAGACTAATAGGGGAAATCTGGAGTGTTGTGAAAAGAAAAGAGTGCACAGAAACTTAGGGGAGCCACGAAAGACAGAAGTCTGGGAACTCGAGAAAGTGCACACACAGAGCATTGACTGCTGATTGTGCCTGGCTCCCTCTAGCCAGAGGAAAACAGAACCTCACAACAGCACTGAAATCCAGGTCCAACTGCACTGAACCCCAGTTTCAGGCGAGACCCTGGGGATCCAGACTCATACGGATCCCTAGATTGCACAGAAACTCAGGGAAAGGCAGAGTTGCTGAAGCTCGCATGCAAAAGGCAGAGGTCTGGAGGCAAGCCCACATGCGCAGACACAGCTGATCCCCACAACCAATTGGTTTGGAGGTCAATCCTCCCCAGTGAGACCAACAACAATCAATGAACTACAGCAAGACTGTACACACAGTTCACAAAGGGGTGCACCAAGAGTGTCCACCTCAGGTAACTGGGGAGGCAGAGCTACTGGGCCATATACAACACCTAGCACACAAAGCTACTCTACCAACTCATGGAAGCAGCAATATATGCGGAGACTAAAGAACAGATAACAAATGACTGGATATAGAGTTCAAACCCACGGTTGTAAGATTTTTTCAAGAATTTCCTAGAAAAAATGGATAAATTTAGTGAGACCCAAGAGGAGATGAAAAAGAACCAACTAGAAATTAAACATACATTCAGTGAAATAAAATATGCAGAAACCTAACAACAGACTAGAAGATCGCAAGAATCAAATCAAAGATTTGAAATGCAAAAATCTGGAAAAGTAAAAAGAAAAAAGAATAAAAAAATGTGAAGATAGTGTAAGGAGCTTCTGGGACAACAAGTGTACCAACATCAGAATTATGGGGGTGCCAGAAAGAGAAAGAGAGCAAGATACTGAAAACCTACTTGAAGAAATAATGACTGAAAACTTTCCCCACCTGGTGAAAGAAATCAACTTACAAGTCCAGGAAGCACACAGAACCCCAAACAAAAGGAATCCAAAGAGGACCACATCAAGGCACATCATAATTAAAATACCAAGAGAAAAGACAAAGAGAGAATATTAAAAGAAGAGAAAAACAGTTAATCGCCTACAGGGGAGCACCCATTTGACTATCAACTGATTTCTTAATGGAAACTATGCAGGCCAGACGGGAGTGGCAAGAAATATTCAATGTGATGAATAGCAAGAACCTACACTCAAGATTACCCAGCAAAGCTATCATTCAGAATTGATGGGCAGATAAAGAACTTCACAGATAAGAAAAAAAATAAAGGAGTTTGTCAACACCAAACCACTATTTTATGAAAAGCTGAAAGGTATTCTTTAAGAAGAGGAAGAAGAAAATGGTAAAGGTAAAAATTATGAACAACAAATACATATCTATCAACAAGTGAATCTAAAAATTAAGTGGGAGAATCCAAAATGGTGGCATAGGTAAACACTTACACTGCTGCCTCACACAACAATTTCAAAACTACAACTAAAAGACAACTGACAGCATCCAGAACCACAGGAAAGCTGGCTGAGTGGAAATTCTACAACTAGAAGGAAAGAGAGAGGCTCATGGAGACCCAGAGGAGCTGCAAAAAGCTGAGGTACAGAGACGTGCGCGTGGAGAGAGCAGGTGCCAGAGTACCTAGCTGGCTTTCTCCGGCAGGAGGGAGATGGAGAGTCCCAAAGGCATTGAACCCCTTATCCTACGGTACTGAACCCCAGGTCCAGGCGAGACTCATACAGAGGGAGTTTGGACTGTGCATAGAGAGAAGTGCATGGAAATTTAGGGGAGTTGCGAAAGGGCTTGCACAGCACTGCGCGCAGAAGACCAACTGATTGTGCCACTGGCTTTCACGAGTGGGCTGGAGACAGAGCCTCTCAACTGTGCCACTTCTAACTCCACTAAACCACAGTTTCAGGCGAAACCCTGGGGACCCTGACTCATATGGTCCCAGAGCGCAGGGGAGCTGGAAAGGCAGCAGTCTAGAGGCACTGCACATGTGCACAGGGACCGCTCCAGTGATTACCCAGAGTCCAGACGCCATGGAGGGCGGGGCCGACTGGAAGGCAAGGCGGTCCATTAGGCCTGAGACTCCACCCATCCCAAGCTCAACAGAGAGGCTTTTGCAGTTTTGCAAGTCTTGTATCATAAGGCTGAATCCAACACAGAAGTTCTCCCGGCATAGTGAAAATGCCAAGCCAAAGGAAGAGATCACAAACAAAAGAAATGGAAGAAAACAAACGACTGGATATAGAGTTAAAAAACACGCTTATAAGGTTTTTCAAGAATATCCTAGAAAAGATGGATAAATTTAGTGAGACCCAAGAGGAGATGAAAAAGGACCAACTAGAGATGAAATAGGACCAACTAGAAATAAAACATACACTGACTAAAATAAAAAATATTATACAGAGACTTAACAGTAGATTAGAGGAACACAAGAATCAAGTCAAAAATTTGAAATATAAAGAAGCAGAAAACATTCAACTGGAAAAGCAAGAAGAAAAAAGAATGTAAAAATGTGAAGATAATATAAGGAGCCTCTGGGACAGCTTCAAGCATACCAACATCAGAATTGTGGGGGTGCCAGAAGAAGAGAGAGAACAAGATACTGAAAACCTATTTGAAGAAATAATGACTGAAAATTTCCCACATCTGGTGAAAGAAATAGACCTACAAGTCCAGGAAGCACACAGAACCCCATATAAAAGGAATCCAAAGAGTACTACACCAAGACACATAATTAAAATACCAAGAGCAAAAGACAAAGAGAGAATATTAAAAGCAGCAAGAGAAAAACAGTTTATTACCTACAAGGGAACACCCATACGACTGTCAGCTGATTTCTCAACAGAAACGATGCAGGCCAGACGGGAGTGGCAAGAAATATTCGATGTGAGGAATAGCAAGAACCTACAACCAAGAATAATCTATCCAGCAAAGCTATCATTCAGAATTAAAGGGCAGATAAAGATCTTCACAGATCAGAAAAAGCTAAAGGAGTTCATCAACTCCAGACCAGTATTACATGAAATGCTGAAAGGTACTCTTTAAGAAGAGGAAGAAGAAAAAGGCAAAAGATAAAAAATTATGAACAACAAATACATCTCTATCAACAAGTGAATCTAAAAATTAAGTGAATTAAAAATTTGATCAACAAAATAAACTGGTGAATATAATAGAATCAGGAGCACAGAAAGGGAGTGGACTGATAATTCTCAGAGGGAAAGGGGTGGGGAGTGCAGGGAGAGACTGGACAAAAATCATACACCTAAGGATGAGGTCAGTGAGGGGGAGGGTAAATGTAGAGGGAGGGGTAGAAGCTGGGTGGAAGGGAGCTATAGAGGGGAAAAAAGAGAAACAAATGTAATAATCTGAATAATAAAGATTTAATTAAAAGACACACAAATGTAAAAATTTCCAAAAATATAAATAATTTAAAAATATTAAAATCAAGTGAATTAAAAATCTGATGAACAGAATAAACTGGTGAATATAATAGAATCAGGGGCATAGAAAGGGAGAGGACTGATAATTCTCAGGGGGAAAGAGGTGGGGGGTGCAGGGAGGGACTGGACAAATATACACCTATGGACGAGGACAATGGGGGTCGGTAAGGGCAGAGGGTTGGTGGGAACCAGGTGGAGGGGAGATATGGGGGGAAAAGTGGAACAATTGTAATAATCTGAGCAATAAAGATTTATTAAAATTGAAAAAACAACAACAGTGGTTTATAGAAGAATGCCGACTTCAGGGATCGTTGTCTCCTGAACCCCACCCAGAGGAAAACAAACTTCTTGATTCTGGAACTGGGTCTGAGCTTGTCTCCCACTGCAGCATGCTCCGGGTAAAACCATTAGTCCGGCATCAGGTGGCCGGTGAGCCAGGAAAAGGGGCCATTCATTGGTATCATTGCTGTGTCTCTAGGAGGCGCAGGGAATGGCTTGGAGCTTTGCGAGAAGTTAAGCATCCAGGGCAGGAAGAGCAGGTGTTTTCATCCCACCTGGTACTTTGGGTTCCTCTATCATGGTTCTGATGTAACTGCCAAAATTTCACATCTTTTTAGACTAATATGTAAAAATTTTTTTACATTTTTTTTTATTTGGGTAAAGTATATATAACAAAATTTACCATTTTTAAGTGTAAGTTTAGTGGCACTGAGTGCATTCACGTTGTTCTACAACCATCACTACCATTCATCTCTAGAACTTTTTCATCTTCCCTAAAGGATTGACATCCATTAAATACTAACCCCCTGTTTCTCTCTCACCCAGCCCCTAGCAGTTTTTACTTTTTGTCTCTAGGAGTTTGGCTAGTCTAAGTACCTCATGGGTAGGATCATACAGTATTTGTCCTTTTGTCTGTAGCCTGATTTCATGTAATGTCCTCAGGGTCATTCCTGTTTTGGCATGTGTCGGTTTGCTTCCTTTGGAAGGCTGAATGGTATTCCTTCGTGATGTGTACAGACCACATTTTGTGTATCCATTCACTCTGCCATGGGCATGGGTAGCTCCCACATTTTGGCTATGATGTGCAATGCTGCTCTGACACTGTATACAAATGCCAGCTCAGATCCCTGCTTGCCGGGCTTTTGGGTGTAGATCCAGGTGGAGTTGCTGGACCAAATGGTAATTCATGGTTTCATTTTTTTTAATTCATCTAATTCCACAGTGGCTGGGACATTTGCATTCCCACTAGCAGTGCACAAGGACTCAGTCTCTTCACATTCACACCAACAGCTTCTGCTTCCCAATTTTGTTTTGTTTTCAATAATAATAATAACCAGGGTATAATGTGGGTATTTTTACTCTGTGCTTCATTTATTAACATGGTAGAAATGAGAAAGTTGTAGAGATGGAGAACAGATGGTGGTTTCTAGGGATAAGGGGGGGCAGGGTGGGTGTGCCTGGAAAGAGGAGTTCTCTGTGGTGAGCGGTTGCTGTGGTTTTGATTTGCATTAGCATGCAACTTTTTCATCTCAGTTTCCCCTTTTGCTTCTTTGGGGTGTTTAGTGACTCTTACCTTGGCGTCGGGAGCATGCAGGAGCAGCAGAGAGTGATGTCTGCGTTCCCCCACGGGTCTTGTAGCACAGAACGCAGGGGTCGTGACAGCGTGGAAGTGTGTGCACACTGACCTGCTCACTTCCTTCTTCCTACCCCAGTGTTCCACCTTTGGGAGTTCCCACTGTGTCACAGCCATTGGAGACAAGCAGAACCAAGCAAAGGTAGTTCCGCAGCGAGGGATAGAATGCCATGTAAAATGTTTTCAGCCTCCATGGCCTTAATTCTCCAAGTGTGGTTCTTGGGCCAGCAGCAGCCATGTCGCCAGAGAACTTGCTAGAAATAGATTCTCAGGCCCCGCCCAGACCCACTTTATCTGAGTCCCTGGGGTAGAGGCGGCAACCTCCACCTGCAGAGCCCTCAGAAGATTATGGCACTCATGTCTGGGCACCCTCAGTGTGGCAGGTGACATCGGTCAAGCCACTGGGGACAGCGCTGCGCATATGGTAACATTGGGAATTGAGTATCGTTTATTGTTGATCAGTTAAACAGGCATGATGTGGTGAAGAGACAAAGAATGAGAAGGACAATATTCTAAAATGCTACCCTCTGAGGTATTTAAATGTAACTTTAAGAAATATATTTTGGAGGCAGGGAGAGGCAAGCACTCGCACATGCTGACTTGAACATGGACAGTAAACACGATTGTTTCAAGATAAGATCCATGGGACTTTGGGGGCTGTTCTGTAGCCGATGGTTGATTTTTCTTCCCTTGTGCAAGGAAGTTCATTTCAGACACTAATGAAGAACGGTAACGCTCGATCATGTTGTGTGTGGGTTGGTGTTAACCTCTGGAGTAAATATTTCAGAGTCATGCTTACAGGAAAGCAGAAACTGCTAATGAAAAGATAATCTGAAGCGAAAACAAATAGAAGACTATCAGTTGACAGCTAGTGGCGTAAGTATACACTGAGTCTATTCTGATGAAAAGAAGGCAGAATTGGACAACTAGAGAGGCTGGCCTAACAGAGGAGTAAAATCCCAAACCAGCTTTTCTGAGCTGAGAGCAGAGGGCAGATTCATCAGTGGAGTACAGTTGGCCTCTAACCTGTTGGTTCGCAAATTGTGTAGGTAAAGGAACTATTTCTCTTGCTGAAACCGGTTTGGCTCAGTGGATAGAGCATCGGCCTGCGGACTGAAAGGTCCCAAGTTCTCTTCCGGTCAAGGGCATGTACCTTGGTTTCGGGCACATCCCCAGTAGGGGGCGTGCAGAAGGCAGCTGACCGATGTCTCTCTCTAATCGATGTTTCTAACTCTCTATCCCTCTCCCTTCCTCTCTGTAAAAATTCAATAAAATATATATTTTTAAAAAAGGAACTACTTCTCTGGACAGAAAAGTGCCTCCCTTAAAGAAGTCACAGATACCAAAAAATACCTATTTACCAACTGAAAGGAAAGGATGGCACTGCCTTGGCTAAGGAAGAGTGTTAAACGCTACAGGTGTGAGTCGTCAATTGAATAGCAGTGGGGCCAGAAATGGGTCCAGAGTTCACCTGGGCAGCTTGGTGAGCCACACCAAGGGCATTTCTCCCATCTTTCCACAAATTCTAAAGTAAAAGATAAATAGAAATTGTAAGGTTATTTAAGAAGCAGGACTGCCTGGGACAAGGCTCCTCCCTCCCCAGTGACTTCTCTACAGCCCTGTGCTTAGAAGACAGTCATAGTAATACGAATGCTCTGGGTGGTGGAGGAGAAATGAAAGAGGTTACTTACGGCTATCATTACTTTTCTAGAAGTACTCACTCATGAGGTAAAACTGCAAACCAGTGAGCTGTAAGAATTGCCTGAAGGAATGGACAGTGGAAGACATGATCAAATTGTGAATCCATAGTAGGTGCATTTATTGATGCCTCCTCTGCTCCTGTGTGGGGATGTAGAATTAAATCAGACTCTTGTCCTTACAGGGATTACACTTAGATATGGGACCTAAAACCTAAACAAAAATAATGATAATATAATAAATAAAATCTTGGTTTTTCTACCAATTAACTGTCTTCATATTCCACTTGGAAAATGACTTCCTAAGAAGCGTGGAATGAATGGCTTTATTAACTGATAATCCTTCAGAACCTCTGGTTCAAAAATTGTGAGACTAGAAATTATTCCTAAGAGGAATAGTCAGAGAGAAGAAAAGATCTAATATTAGAATATTTAAAAAGTTGGCACAGTATTCAACAAAAAGAAATTATACCGATTAAGTGTAGCGTTTGGAGAAGGAAAAGGCAGGAAAACTTGTACAATGAGAGGAAGATTAGAATTGAAGTGGGGAATAGAAAGTAGATGTTTCAAATCTGAAAAGAAGGTACAGGATTGAGTCTACTAGATTCTAATCCAACTAAGGCAGGTTTTAGCCAAGTGTGGTACCTGTGATGGCTCAGAACGATGTCCACAACTTCTTTGATGCCCATTCTTCAAAGGAGGAGGCCTGGTCACCTCCCTTCAGCAGGGACTGGACTTGCTGACTCACCACCATGATTAGAGGGTGGTGGAGTCATGATAGGTGGCTTTCAGGACTGGACCACAAAAGGCACGCAGCATCACTCTCTTGGATCACTTGATATTGGGGATAGCTGCCACATTGTGAAGAAGCAAACAGCCCACAGAGAGGCCAGGCGCGAACCACATCTGACAACAATCCTCTGTCCCCAGTAGAGCCCGCAGATGGCTGCAGCCTCAGCCAATCTTGACTGCTGCTTCCATGTGAGGATGGGGAGTTAAATCAGGAGCTGGATGGTTCTAGTTCAAGGTTTAAGGCAGAGTCCTGAGCCACACAAACGGCAATTGCCAATGTTGCTGTTTAAGCCACTGAGTTTGGGGGTGATTTGTCATATAGCAAAAAAAAGAATAAAAAAAAATAGTACAGACCCCAGATAGAAAGCAGGGCTCTGACCAGAGAGGAGAAGTGAACATTAAAGTTCAGAAAACCCTGCTTTCCCATTTGTTGTTCAAAGAGAAGTCCTATTGCTAATGTTTTTATTTCCTGCTGAAAATCTGGAAGCATCAAAGATACGAGGGTCACATGGAATGAGTATGTACAGCCTCCCAGGTATTCCTTTGCCAGTTAGTTCAGCAACCATCTATAGTGCACCCACTGTGTGCCAGGCCCTGCTTGCCCCCAGCATATATAGAAATGAGCCCTGGCTGGTTGGTTATCGATGTGCCCCTTTCACATCGATGTTTTTCTCTCTCCCCCATCCCACTTCCCTCCTCTCCCCTTTCTCTTAAAAATAAAAACAATGGGAAAAAATTCTTGGGTAAGGATTTTTTAAAAGAATTTATGAAAATGAGGTAAGAATGAGCCTCGGGAAGCTTGGAGCCTAACGGGAGAGACAGGTCTACACTGGGGCTGAGAACACATGATCACAAATGAAGTAAAAGGCACATTTCTGCAGAGGGTAGAGACCTTGTCCAGTTAGTTTAGGAAAATCCTCGTTTTCTAGGGATTTTAGTGGAAAGAAACCTTTTAAAAAATTGATGATATACTGTGTGCTGTCTTGATAGTTTCATAACAGGATCTTAAAGAAGGGCCTCTAAATAACAGTGTTTGCTTAATATCCCCCAAAGATGTTATACTCCTGACATTTATTAAACTGTCCCAGTCTGTCCTGGTTTCAGATGTTATCTGTTCCACAGTGTGAAGATGGAAGCAGGCAACTGTGGGGAAGTTTGCACAAGGTCCCAGAGCCTCTAACAAAGGAGCCAGGCTGTGGCCCGGGCAGCCTGATGCAGAGCCTGTATGCAACCAGCGTGCTGCCTCTCAGCCCTGGAGCTCATAGACACCCGAGGGTAGGCGGGCACGGCTTGTCCAGGGTCACATGACCACTCCCCTCCTGGCAATGTGGGCTCACACTTCTGCCAAAACAGCAGAACAGCTGGACAACACATTGAAACAAACAGAAAGCAACAACGAAGTAGACTTCTGGTTGACTGCAGTGATGGGGGACAACAATTTAAAAAATCTTAGCTTACCAGGTGAGGAAGGTCAAGGAAAGGGGCCCAGTCAGGGTCAAGAACAGGACGTTTCCTTTTAGCCCACGTCAGCCCCCTGGCAGCACCACCACCCACCAGTGAGAGCTGCACCTTTAATTTACGGTGACCATTTCTGTGCTGCCATAGCCTGCCCTGGGCAGTGCGTGTCAGTGCTGCCAGTTTTAGGTTCTGTGGGGTTCTTCTTTCACATGCCTCTGTGGGCCCAGCTCTGGCAGATGTAGCTCTTGGACAAGCAGTAGCTCCTGTGTCTGTCCCACCAGCCAGGAGGAGCTCCTCGTTCATTGGCCACTCCTCCTCAGGAGCATGTGCATGGTGGCCTTGGTGAGGGCACTCGCCAGTCTCTGCCCAGTGCCAGTGTGGACAGCCCATGGTCACTGCCCTGTAGGGCCTGTCTTCAGATCAGTGTCACCCCAAAACCAGAGCCTGTGCAAAGGAATGCTGAGCTGGTGCCCTTTTTTCAGCATTGATATTCAAGCAAGAACGTGTTTTGAGAAGCTTAAGTTTACAGTCCTTAATATCAGTACACCACTTGTGACTGCGCAGGGCCCAAAACATATGGTACCCCAGAAAGCCAGGCCCGGCGGGACCACAGCAGCCATGGGCAAGGCTGTGGAGCTGCCCCCTCAGAATGGCCCACCTTGCGCCCTGTCCCTAGAAGCAGAATGGCGTGTCAGGTCCTGGACTGGTTCAATTTGGAGGAACATTCTGGAACATTCTCCAGCAGTGTCTACTGCCTCCACAGGCATCCCCCCAACACACACACACAATGTCCAGGTGTCCCCACAGGCACACACACACACACACACACACACACACCCCCGCCCCAGTGTCTGCTGCAGGGCTGAGAATCGGAAAGGCACCTGCAGCTATGGAGAGGTTGGCCATGGAATGTCCTCCTTCAGGGTTTGCAGAGCCCATGAGTGACATTCACATCTTTCCTCCGGCTCTGACCATGGGAAACACTGCGGTGGTTGGCCCCAATTTCGTTTCTGTTCTGCAGCTGTGGCAGCAGCCTCTGGAGGGCTCAGTAATACCAGATTGAGCCCTAGCCAGTTGGCTCTGTGGATAGAGCATCGCCTTGCGGACTGAAGGATCATTGGTTCAATTCCTGTCAAGGGCAGGTACTCTGTTGCAGGCTCAATCCCCCACCCTGATAGGTGCAAATACAGGAGGCAACCTTATCACTCACTGTGTCTCTCTCACATGGATGTTTTTTTCTCTCTCTCTCTCTCCCTCCCTTCCACTCTCTAAAAAAAAAAGAAGAAAAAACTAGAGGTTAAAACACAGGTGGCCATGTCCTACCCCGAGTTTCTGATTCCCTGGGTCTGTGGGGCAGTTGCCAGGTGCTGCTGACTGTGCTCCCCAGCATGTTCGTCAGCATGCCACATAGAGCTGTTTGGTGGGAACATGGAGCTGTGTGTTTGAGTGCGGAGAAAGGAGTCTGCTTGGGCTGAACTGATAATTCCTGTGTGTTTAGCATGCCTGCTTGCTGAACCTAGCGGTTCTCTGTCCTCTGCTGTGCACACAGTGCCCATGGTGTAAAACTAAGGAGTTTAGATTAAAAGCAAACTTCCCTGTCCAGAAAGCCACTATTGATCACTTGGTAAGTATCATCAGGCCTACCATAGTCTCACTGACTCGCTCACGTCATACTCGGCACGGTACTGCCATGGCTGTGATTGAATTAAAGTATCTATGAAATTAGCTCAGTGCCTGCTCGTGCCAAACTGTGAAGGAGATTGCCCTCCATTTTGCTCTAAGAAGGCAGAAACTTCTGGCTCAGAATGGGCATATTATAAAAACAATAGGAGCTTGGAACTACACACTATTTTAGGAACACTGGAGCCCTGGGAGCAGTCATAGCTGTACTAGTATATGCTATGTACTGCGCGGCGTGAGTCACTGCTCCTAGTCTAAATGCTGGGGATCCGATGTGGATGCTGCGGGCCCTGTCTTGGGCACAGCAGGGAAGGCCATCTGTCCTGCTCCAAGAACCACACAGCGGCTCGGACAGCAGTGCAAGGACTTGAGGCTGCTTCCCTCCGGCTGGTGGCTTGGGCCTGTGAAAATAATCTGGATTTGCAAACTCTGTGATCGCATGATTGCTTAGAACGTCGCTTTGTGCGTTAGAATACCATGTCAATAGGACTGGTCGACAGGGTCATCTGTGACATCAGTGTTCCTGATGACTCATTTCTAAGATTCTGAATTGGCAATATAGTTTTTCTAGGTCTGTGTTCTCCCACTCCCTGCCGCCCCGCGCCCCCCTCTACCCCCCCTCTTCTGTGGCCATGACCCTGAAGGTACAGCCTAGCAGAGACCAGCCTTCCTGTTTCCATCCCCCGCTGACCCCAAGGCTGGTTCCATTGGATCTGTCTCCGGCAGAGTGAGCCACAAGCTGTAAATACAGTTGTCATTTTAATTCTCCTGTGCTAATGGGCGTGGCTGGTGGGTGTCAGCACCTGTCCCAGGGCTGAGCTCTCTGAGACCCCATTTCCTTGAGTTGTCATTCATGTGTTTATATGGGTTAGCTCTTGCTCTGCAAGATTCTCACACTTTTAATCAAATGTTTGTAAACTCGGCCTAACAAACCATGCCAGGATACTGGTGAGCTCTGCCCTATGGTGGAGGCCCAGCAGGGGTTGGGCTGTGTCCTCAGCAGCAGTGAGTCCTAGGTGTCGGGAGAGCTGAGACCTGGTCTAGAGATTCAGTGAGGAGCACAATGAAGGGATGGGCATGGGTGTGGGTGGTTGGGCCAGAGCCACAGCAGGCATGTGCTGGGCCTGTCACAGTGCACCTCACCCAGGCCTGGGAAGAGCCTGTCTTGTTGGGGAGTGAGGAGGCATCCTCAGGAGACCTCTGAGCTGAGCCTTGCAGGAGCAGTTGACCAAGGATGGGGTAGGGGCTCAAAGAACTACAGAAAACAGGAGGGAAAACGGGACTGGGGATGATGCATGCTTTCTCTCATTGATTGGATCTCTTTGTAGGCAGGGCCAGGTGACATGGCCATGAGGGAATGGTGGGGGTGGGGGAAAAGTAGGGGTGGAGGAAGCTGGATTTTTTCTGAGGCCATTGAAAGAGGCCAGCATCCCTCCTCCTCCACCACACTTGCCAAGATGCCTCTGAAGAAGCTGGCTCTTCCCGCCCTCTTCACCGGTGCCCAGTTCTGCACTTCCCAGCACCCCACCCCCACACAGCACGGCTCCCCTCCCCGAGTTTCCTCAGGAGCCTTTCCTGCCCCCATAGTCGTGTTTAAATTAACCTGGCCTGCCTTGATGTTCTCTCCTTCCTCTTCATAGAGCCCACCACAGTTTGCTACTGGCCTTTTTATTTTTATTATCTGTCTCTCCACTATATGATCAGCATACATACACAGTGCCAGTACATGCACATACACACAGTACACACACATACACACAATACACACACATGTACACAGTACCAGGGCACAGCCTGTCTGCTGTAGTTAGTATCTAATAATTGTTCTTACTTGAACTAATTAATTTTTTTCCTAAAAAACCTTAATATATTCTGCATATTTTTCAATAAATGAGATTAAAAGACTAATTTTAATATAAGTAATGATGTCTTTCTAAAATATATTCACTTATAAGTGTGGCACTGACATATCACAAATTCAAACATCTCTCAATAAAATCTGCACTTGAACCAATGTACAGCCCCTCTGGGATTTTGATCTGTGTTTAAAATGCAACCAGGATTTTTCACTGCTCTTAAAGTTTTTTAAAATTGCTTAGAAATTAGAGCTTTTGTTGTTGTGTTTATTAATTCTCACCTGAGGATATTTCTTTTTTCCATTGATTTTTTTAGAGATAGTGAAAGGTAGGGGGAGAGATGGAAAGAGAAACATCGATTGGTTACCTCCTGTACACGTCCCAACCTGGGCCAGGGACTAAACCTGCAACCCAGGTACATGCCCTTGACTAGGAATTGAACCCAAGACCCTTTGGCGCGAGGGCCGATGTTCTAACCATGGACCCCAAGCAGCTGGGGCAGATTAGAACATTTTGATGGTTGAATGTCTAATAGTGGTAGAAGTTAGGAGAAGAAAATCTTTTAGCTGTTGTCTATGTACAAGCCCCTTTTTTAAAATTCCCAGTTTATAAAAAGTAGCTTGGGAAGTAGGTCCCCTTAGTATCAGGCTAACACTGGATCATACATTCTGTAGCAAAGCTCCAGTTTTGAAAGAACTGAAATACATTCAGCAGCAAAACTGGGGGAAGCAAAATCTCACTTTTCTCCTATTCAGAACCCCAGAGCCTTGGACAGCCACTGGGTCCTCCCAAACAGCAGGTGCCATTCGTTCCTTTTACTCTGTAGTCAGTTCCTGGGACAGAGCTGGCTGCTGAGCTGTGTGCGACCTGGGTTTGGATGAGTCAAAGATTTGGGCGGTAATCCCCAAGTTCTTGGGTGTGACCAGCAGCTGAGGCTCTGGTGGTGAAGCCCACCCCTACCCAGGCCCAGCCAGGCTAACGTTTGTCTCTTGCCTCCCAGCCCAGTGACTTCTCCGTGTCTCTCAAAGCGTCAGGGAAGAACAAACACTTCAAGGTGCAGCTCGTGGACAGCGTCTACTGCATCGGGCAGCGGCGGTTCCACACCATGGACGAGCTAGTGGAGCACTACAAAAAGGCCCCCATCTTTACCAGCGAGCATGGGGAGAAGCTCTACCTCGTGCGGGCACTTCAGTGACACTGGCTCACCCTGCCGCTTCCAGCCTCGGTGCTGCACTCACTTCCCCAAGCCGTGAGGTGGCCCTGAGAAGATGTGGCCAGGCAGCCCCTGTGCACTGCCCACTCGGTCCCGTTGGCTTCCTCTGCTTGGCCAATCTCTCTGTCCAGGCCATTGTCTCCACTTGCCTCCTCTTTGCCACCCCAGGCCCTCCCTCCATGTCTAAGGCCACCTAGTCCTGGCCAGTGTAGAGAAGGGAGGCGGAGGAGGGGCAAGTTTGTTCTCTTTATTTCTGCTCAGTTGGAAACAGCCTTAGTCTGTTCAACCTGTTCTACCATGAGCACCTTCAGTGAGAAGACACGGTGCAGCGGGAACGCATGGAAGCTGCCCGTGATGGAGTGAGTGACCCACAGCGCACGCACTCCCCGGGTCTCGTGGGCGCTGGGCTCTGATCCCAGCAGCACAAGCTGAGACTCCGCTCCCCGCAGCCCCTGCTCAGCCCTAAGCCCTTCCCTGGTACCCCAACTCTCCAGGAGTGGACCGTCTACTGGGAGCAGTCCCAGAGCCACCATGGAGGCAGCAGTAAGGAAGCTGCCCAGTGCCTTTGGGGCTGTGCTTGCAATAAAGAAGGGTTTTCCTGAAGGTCCGTCTGCAGGAGGGACCGCTGCTCGGAAAGAGATGTTTGGTGATTTACCCCCAGGTGTGCCATCCACATAGTGCTTTTCCTCTTGCCCTTCGGCGTGTTTGAATTCACAGTTCTGTATTTAATTCTCCACGTGATAGGTGTCTGTAGCCATTTGTTGACACTAATACAGATGATTAAGGAAAACAGCTGATCTGTGGGGAAGGGAAGCTACCAACACTTGACACACATACACACAATATATACATATATATTTTATATATATATATATTATTTGCTTTACAGGGTTTTTCAGGGTGTGCAAAGGAATATGTAATTGGTAGGAAAAGACACACAGAATGTTTGTCTTCTTTTTTCTTTACATTTGGACTTTATAGTTTAAATATACTATCTTAAGATGGCACATTCCTACAGTCAAAGAAGGGGTCTTGAGACCTCCTCAACTTGCATACTCAGTTTTTTGGATATTGTAATAAAAAAAGTATTACGATGAGACTGTGTGTGTGTCTTGGGGAACCAACTCTCTGACTGGGGGCTTAGCAGAATTTGCTGAACCCTGAAGGGAACCATCTGAGAGGAGTCGCAGACATTACAGCGTGGTTTCCTTCTCTACTACCTCATCTCTCTAGTGGAATAAGTTACCTTGTGAAACTTCCAGAGGAACCACCATCATCAGCTAGGCCCCCACCTCAGCTCCCCTTTGCACTCGCCTTACTCCATTCACTTGGGTGGTGGGTGCTACTATCATTCCTATTATACAGATGGGGAGGAAGGCACCGCATCCCTGTGCCAGGGGCATGGCTGGTGCATGGTGGGGCACCCTTCCCACCAGCCTCAGCATCCAGAAGAAACAAGGCATCGCGTGGCATCTGCACATGGTCTGTCACTCCTGTTCCCTGGGAGTTAGTGTGCGTTATTGTTGCCGTTGACATACATTAGAAATTTGATAATACAGTACATTGGAAGTTTGGTGTCTGATGACCTTGGTTGGGGCCACACAAGATAGGAACCCAGCCAAATGGGACGATGATGACTTAGACAATGCACATTGGTTCACTGCTGTCTCCGTGGAAGGAACAACTCCTCCGGCTCTCACATTGGTATCACATTTTGTCCTCACACGAGAATCCCTGTAGGTGAGGGTTCCCAATTCCGGTGTGTCACAAGAATTTTTAAGACATGCAATGCCTGCCTATTCAGTCAGAGGACTGACTTCTATCCCCTAGATTGTAGATTAAAAAATGACAACAACAGTGTGAATGTCCTGTCTTGAACCATAAACATACAGGTCACATCAGTAGAACTGCATCTTAGTCACATTGCATTAATAAGGTTGCATCTGCTTGGTTAATTCTTGGTACCAGAAATCCTTGTATACAAGTATAGGCACCTGATTTTTTTTTGAAACATCACTTTGGAGCCTAAAAGGTAGGTAATTATTATTTTTCATAATAAAAATTACACTTATTTTTTTGGTCAGATTAGCAAACTATGAAATATACTTTTTGGTGTGCTGCAGAATTTTGTTAACTAGTTTACGTGGCCTGAGGTGGAAAGGTTGCAAATGGGTGCCCTACCGAGCCAGTGCCAGGATATGGAGAGACTGAGTGTACACACAGCAATTCGGAAAGAATCAAGCAGGACACAGTACAGATGTGTGTTTTGGCTTCAGGAACTTGAAGGTTTACAGTTGTGATTGACAATTATTTTCAGTCTTGTCCCACGCTGCTGTGAGAGAGTCTTCTGGCCACCAGGTGGGTCAGACTTATCTCTATGAAGGATGCAGAGCCCGGGGTAGCCTGGCAGCAGGTGAGCCAGTGGGCCGGTACTGAGACCTGGCAAAGCATGAATGGTGTGGGCCCACGTGGTTTGGAGTGTGGACTACCTGTGCCCAGGCGGCATCTCTGCTGTCCCTTCTGCAGACAGTGGGGGATCTTCAAGGTCATTCATTTGTTAGTCGTGTGGCGGCCCATTTCCTTGCACCAACTGCCCTCATTTTTCACGGACAGCCCCCTAATCAGTGCAGAACACCCCAGCCCTCCGCACGTTGCTCACTCAGTGCCATTCACTCGTTTCTAGGGAGCGAAACTGTCCATCTCTTCTTCCGAGGTGCATCACAAACCAAAATCTTAAATTAGAATCTGCATCCACCGACACTCAGATTTCCATAAAAGCATCCTTGGTAAAAGTACAAATTCTATGTGCTTGCTGATTTATAATTTACTTTTCTACCAATAACTCCCTAAGACCAAAGTCCAGACTGAGAGGACAGGGATATTTGAGAGAATTGATTTAAGTCATTACTTACCAGTAAGTACAGGCTGGGTTTTGATATCCCCTCACTAGAACCCAGCAGTTTGGCTTTATTTGTTGTTGCTGTGTGATCAGTGTCAGCAAAATACTAAGGAATTCTTTGCCTGGTACCTGCTGTTGTCCCGTGAATAGCGTCCCTTGTCCGCTCCTGCCTACAGCCCGAGTGGGAGGGAGCACCGGCTGTCCTTGGCCCTGGGCTTCGAGCAGAGGTTTTAGCTTCCAGGCTGCTTGCTCACAAGTAGGTGGGCTGTTCCCATCTGTGTCCCCTACGTAGTGAAGATCCGCTGGGGGAGCACTCGGTGAACTTGCTATGTGCTACTCACCGGCGTCCACACGGCCAGGCCCGGAGCCTCCTGGACCTCTGTCCTCCTTGGAGGAAACTCATTGGTGCCTCCTTTCCCTCGCTCCCCCGGGGCTGCCGCCAGAGCAGGGCCCTTCAGACCCTCTGATCCTGGCCTTGGGGTCTCAGAGCCAAACCACCCACGGTGCAGCTATTAGGCCTTCCACATTTAAAGAGACGTTGCTCCTAGAAACTCAGGCCTCCACCTGGGTCTCACCACGCACGCCCCTTCCCCCTTCCGTTCTCTCTGGAGAGCTAAGATTCGAGTCACAACCCTAAGGCGAGTCCTGGAGAGAAGCATCTTCCAGATGGGGCGGAACGCCTTCCTGCTCCTGGGGCGGGAGGTCCTTGCATTTCTCAGCCTGAGCTTGCAACACAGTGGCCATTAAGTATTGAACGTTGAATAAGCAACCAATGTCCAGAAAACCTTTGCTTTGTCTTAAATCTGGCAATACAAGATCGGGGCGCCAGCATAGTCTGGTTCAGGCGAGACCCTCCTTCCGCCTTCCTCAGGGCATTGGTTCTCTTTGTATGGCTTCCCCATTTACCTCCCAAAGCCTACCTACTCATCCCATTACACTGGAGATTAGACTGCCGCATGGCAATTAGGGGGGTGCAAACACTCACTGCCTAAGACCCTGCTGTTCTAAACAAGTGGCTCATGCAGATCCAGAGGCACGAGCAAATGCCCCCACACAGCTCGTCCCCCACGCAGCTTGCTCTCCCGTGGTGGAGGCGCAGGGCGGACGTCTGCCTGCTGACAGCTCCCTGAAGAGTCCCATGTGGGCGCTTGGGGCCTGCATTGGGGGTGCCACTCTGGGCTACTTAACTTTAGGGAAACCCTTTGCCCCCACCACCCTGTGCATGCTCTCATGTGACTGACATTTTCCACAGCGTGTCCTTTCTTCGGATCCTGCAAAGAGAGATATTTGGTACCAGGTGCCTAAAACAATTCATTTTTCAAAACGGTCTTTTGTCTTAACCTCCATTGGATGTCGCTTATCACAGCCATCAGCCACACAAGCTGGCTGGGAGGATTTGGCGTGTTCCGTCTTGCGAGGTCCTGTTGCTGGACAGGAAGTTACTGGAGGTGGATGAGCCCCAGCCGGTATGAAAGGGAATTTTGACAGCTCCTACAAGGTATGGCCTCCCACCCTGGGGTGGGCATTTGGCCAGCTCTTCAGTGTGGGGACCAACTTATATAACAAAGTTGAGAACCAGAGGCCCAGAGCTCCACTGATGGGTGAGGGCGAGAACAGGTAGAAAGGCCGTGGCCCTACCTTCATGGTCATGCCCCTGGCCAGCCTGTGACCTTCACCGCGTTCTGACATGAAATGGCCTCAGAACACTGGTGAGAGCTGCACTCCTTGCACTGGGTAATAGGACATTATTTCACATCTAAATAAGGTGAGCTGCTGTGCACACTGATGCTGAGACCCTTTTACAGCTTTTAAATGAAAAGGGGAAGCATGTTAATACGCCAAATGTCTATCTGAATAAGCCTAGTAATTCGAGTCTGCAGACCACCTTGTCTTGCAGGACCACAGAGATACTGTATGCAAATGATTTCAACCTAGAGATCCATGGAGTCTCGGTGGGATTCAGACACAGCATTGCTTTCTGTAAGGAGAAAGGTCTCTGCTGTGGACTTTGCTTGGTTTCCCGGTGGTTTTAGAAAATAATTTTATCTTTAGTTAATATTTTCATTAAAAAATGCCTACTAAAAACATGATTGCCAAATTCAATAATGAAGTCAATTCCCATGGAACAGAATCCTGATCAAGATCATCAAATGCTCTTAACTTTCTCAGTTAAGCCTCCCCTGACTGCTGATCCCACAACACCTATCAGCTTCCAACATCTGGGGTCATTTACTTACTATGCTTATTACCTACTCCCTGTTCAAATCCGCCCCCCCCCCCTCTTCCATACACTCACAGCTTGACTTCTAAGTTCTACAAAGGTCAGGGATTGGTTTTGTTACTGCTGGGACCCAAACAGAACCCCAACAGTGTGTGCCACATAGCAGGCACTCGGTAGGTATTTAACAGAGCTGAGTGAATCCACCTGAGAGAAGAGAGTACCTGTCTGAGCCCTTTCATATCTGAAAGCGCCCTTGGAGAATGTTTGCTTGGCTGGATGAGGTTCATGCATCATTTTTTTCCTTTCATAATCCTGGATCCCGTTCTATCTTTGTGGCATTTAGTCAGCCCAGTGCTGCTCCCATCCTCACCCCACCGTGGGTTCCTGCCCTCAGTTAGCACCCCACAATTTCCCTAGCACTGCACCGCCTTTATCCTGCATGAGGTCCAACTCCTTCCCCAATACATCGTTTCCTACGCTTAGCCACCAGGACTCTTTACTTACTGCGTTCTGCTCTACTAAATAGTAATTTTTGTTGTTGTTGTTAATTCTCCCCCGAGGATATTTTTTTCAGTGCTTTCTTAGAGTGGAAGGGAGGGAGGGTGGGGGGCGGGGAGAAAGAGAGAGACATCTATGTGAGAGAGATACATCGACTGGTTGCCTCCCACAGGTGCCCCAGCAGGGTGGATGGGGAGGAGGGTGGCAGGGAGTGAACTCACAACCAAGGTACGTGCCCTTGATGGGAAATCGAACCAGGTACCCTTTGGTGCACAGGGCTGATGCACTAACCACTGAGCCACTGGTGAGGGCCTAAATAGTAACTTCTTAAAAATGAGATTAGTATAAATTTAATGCTCAAACAAGATTTAGATAGAATGAGAAGAAAGATAAACAAGCTAATCTCACTTATTAACATAGACTCAAAAAGAGCAAAACATACTAGTACAGCAATAGAACTACAGGATAACTTTTAACTGTGCTGCCTTCACAAAATTTATTCCCTCCACCATCTCTCCTTCCTGGGTCTCCACTACCCTCTCATCACTTAATTGCGAGGAAGGCTCCTCAACTCCCTCCTGCCCATCAGAGATGATGAAAGCTGAGCTCTGGGTTCCTAACACGCTCCAACTTCCCTTTGAGTGCCCGTTTCTCCCAGTCTCCTTATCAGAACTCCTGTCCCCATTCCACAGACAGTTCTGACTAGGCACCCGCTTCCTTCATCAGCTTAGGCCTTCAGCTGTTCTGTTCCTGCGCCCAGCCCCATGCCCAGCTTCCTTGTCACAAGGCCCCTCCCCGGGACCTGCAGCTCTGCTCTGCCACTGGGACTTGCGTGATCGTTGCTGGCCAACTTCTCTGGTGTCTACTTGTGCCTTCTCTCCCATCAGACTAGCAGCTATTCTGGGTTGTACCATATGAAATTGCCTTTTTTCCAGGTCAACTATGGAACATTAGCCATTTCATAAGTTACAACCTAGAAACTGGCCTCAGAGTTCATAAGACTGTGCTCCCTGGATCCAATAGCTGCTAATAAATACTTGTTGATTTGAATAGAAAAGAGAGCCTATGAAATAAGATAAAATCCCCTAGAGTTGAGCCAATCCCAATTTAAAACACTACAAAGGGCTCATTGACATGATCAAAGGTTGGCTATAAGGAGTACATTCTTTATAAAACTCCAGCGGCACTTTGATTTTCCGGGTTCGCACATACAAGCACAAGCCTTGGAAGGGACAGACCTGGCTCTTGCGTCTCCGTCTGGCAGAGACCGCAGGCCACCTGAAAGGGAACCAGGGTCTTACTCCGTGGAGCTGTTGTTTCTTCTCTGTCTAAATAATCTACCACACAACTTCTGGAAAATCTCTCAAAGTGGACACCACACATGATCTGTGACCTTCTTAAAAAGAATTGTGGCAAAAGACACATATGAAAGTTACTTTGATCATTTGTACATGTACGGTTAAGTGGCATTAAGCACATTCACACTGTTGTGCTGACATCACCAACATCCATCTCCAGAATCATCTTACAGAATTGAAACTCTGTTCCCTAAACAGCAACTCCCATTCTCCCCTCCCTGTCCCTAGGAACCACATCCTCCTTCCTATCTCTATGAATTCAGCTACTCTAGGTACACTGGTTCACTCACCAATGTTCTCAGTTTATTTCTAAACCCAGCATTCAGCACTTCTTGTTTAATTACTTTGATTAATATCTAGTTTCATTTTAAGTGGATGAAATAAACCCCATTAAGAATTTTAATTTACCATTTATATGTCAATTCAATTTCCTTATTTAAGTACTTAAGTTATCTAATTAACAAACAAACCTTTCCAAGCACTTAAGTGATCTTTGGAAACCTAATAAATTAAAGTTGTAACTATGGTGAGTCCTGGCCCTCTCAAAGGTTCTGGTGTTGTTAGGCATTTACTAAGATGACAACCTAAATTCAAAAGTCTAAACTCAGTTATGCATTTTAAATTGATACACCAACTTTGCATAATATTATAAGTTCACTTATAAGCCCACTCTGCACAGAAATTCTTATCTAAAAAAATTAGTGCTATATATAACTTAATTCTCTTAAACATTCTAGATTTAATTCCAAATATTCCCAGAATTCAGCAACACTTATCTACAAAAGAAATCATGGTCACCCCAATAGTGTTGCCATGACTTTCCCAAGGTGCTTTGAGGTTTGCCTTCTCAGCAGAGGGTTTTGATGATCGGAGTCCCAGCTCCAACATTGGGTTCTTGTGGAGGCAGGCGGGTCAGAGTGCTGCCTGTGGTCTCACTGTTCCCCCACCCATAACCCTTCACCAGGGATCCATTGCAGTCTTACTCCTCCGGACCCTGGCACCTGCTTCCACGTGATCAGATGCACTTACTTTGTACAGTGGCCATCTATGCAGGGTTCTTTCTACGTTTGTCCTCCTACCATGGCTGCAGCTCTTACGTCTACATCTGGCACCCTGCTGAATCCCTCCCGGTGTTGTCCCATGCTGAGGTCATGCCAATGACAACGGTGAGGCCATCAGCTGAGAGGGACAGCCTGGGAGGGCCGAAGGGGTGTGGTTGGAGGTGGAAGTGGCCTTTCAAGCACCAGGGATCCCATGGGGCCTCTGTCAGGGATGTCCCAAACCTGCTCTCCACCATTCTATGTAACAAGAGGCAGTTTTGTTTGTTCTGGGCTTGCAGATGTCCTAGCACCTGTTTAGTTCAGTTTACATGTTGTCCTAAGAATATAATTGCACTCAAATTGCTTCTCAAGTATCACTAGATGTCCACTCTGTTCATTGTAGGCTTATGCAAGAAAAACAGCACAGAGTTCCAGTCAACCCATTCTTAAAGGAAAAGCATGGGCCTAACTCAAAAGATTAAGATCAGTGAATTAATGCCCATTAGATGGTAGAAGCTAAAATAGCATGTTCAAAGGCTTATGCATCTTTTTTTTTTAGAACTCTTAACTGTAACTTATTTTTAAAAACTTTTTAAACATTTGTTTGCTTACTTAAATTACCAATTGCCAGACCAAATGACATGAGATAAAATACCCTCTACTGTAGTTATAAGATAAGCCATGATATCCAAATAGTTCAAGGAGGATCTAGAGAGGAACTGAAGAGAGAGAGGTCCAGGGGATACTGAAAGAGTAAGTGAATGCAGTGGAGGAATAGTCGGACTGCGCCTGGAAGTAGGACTTAGGAATTGCACAACTGAGGGGGTGCAGTCAGTGTTCACATAGAGAAGAAAACACCCCTGAAGACTGAAGAGTAGAAAGTCAAGAAACTAGATTCGTCTGGATGGCCCTGGCCAATTCTAACCTTCAAAGAAAATGTGCCTCAGAGACTTGTGCTCATATCAGTGGTCAAAGCCACTGCTTCTTTTCCCTGGAGGTGTGGAAGCTCATTCCTGGGACATCTGAGCCAGAAGCGCATCACTTAAATTACACTCAACGGAACTGAGGCTTAGTGAGTCTGTGAGGGAAACGCAGGAAGAGCCTCTTGGAACTGATGACTGGGGTGGGCCATCTCTCAGACGGGGTGTGCCATGTCCAGGAGTGCTTGAGTTTTGAAGACTCAATTCTCCTGACATCAGGAAAAGGCATGTGGCAGTCTTGCCTGCCCACTTCTACGCTGGCCTTCTCCAACGCCAGGTGGACTTTTCTTCTGTGAGTGTGGATGACTCAGGGTTCCCTGTGTACCCCCAAAGGCCTCACAGGAAGTAGAAGTCTGCTGGCAGCCTTCTGAGCTGCAGCACTGAGATAATGGGGTCCGAGCGAAGGCCACGGGTATGAGCCTGGGCTGGGCGCCTCCTTCATTACTTCTGGGAGTGACGGGACAAGATCACCCTGCAAGGAAAGAGCCTGGTGTGTTCTGAGGTTGGTGGAGGCAGGAGCGTGCTGGTCCAAGAGCCAAATAGACACACACCATCACTGTTAGGAAAGGAGACAGGAGACTTCCTGATAAGTATTCTCGTCTTTCACAAAGAGGAACACTGTTATTTCTCACTTCTGGCGTCTGACCACTGAAAGTCAATTTGAAGGTCAATTTGAAAACAAGCCCTTTCCTTAGAAAAACACTACATATTTGTGATCATTCTTAAATGTTACCTTGAATATTCGTGGTGTTCAATGGCCTCGGTGGCCAGACATAGGGCAGCGAGGCTGCTGCTCCCGCACCTGTCACCATCAGGAGTGTCCATGCTTTAAACTGGCCCAGGCCTTCTCCTTCCCTCAGACAAAATCTTCCCTCAGCAGCAGCCTCTGGGGAAGACCTCCTCTTCCCGTGGCAGCGCAGGGGCGGAGTCTCCCTGGTGTCGCTATCAATCCTCGACACAGCAGCCCCAGGCTTCCTCAGGACCAGGAGACCCAGCCCCAACTAGTGTGGGGACCATATCCATTACCCACTCCCAGCTTCAGGTGGCAGCTCCCTCAGCAGAGCCTGGCTCTGAGGTCAGGAGACCGAGCACCATCCCAGAGAGAGCGCCTCCAGAAGGCAAGGCATAACGAGCAGCTGCTCCCATCATGGCCGAGCCTCCCTGTCTGTCTCCCTGAGCCAAGGAGATTCTGGAACACGTCTTCATCTTTCCACTCCACTCCCGCCTCATGGAATGCATGTCCTGGCGGTTCTCAATGCCCCAGCCTCAGCCCCACCCGGTCCCACAGTACTGTATCCAGGAGACCGGTTTCCAACACAGCTGTCCCTTCTGCTCTTTAGGAACCTTGCCAATCAGCCTTTGTGACCACCTTGACCAATATCAGGTGGAAGAGATGCGACATGACTTGGGAGGTGAGGTCATAACAGGCCACATCTCCCTCCTGTTCTTTGTCTGGAGGTACTTACCTGCACAATCAGGGCACTGTGAATAGGCTGGTCCAGGAAGCCTGTGGAAAAAGGAGTCGAGGATCCTGGCCTCAGCTCTGGCTGGACTCCCTGCCAGCCACCAGCACCGCCTAGTCGCCATGCAAGGGAGTCCTGGTTCTTGGAAGCAGACCCACCTGTCTGTAGTCAGCCACTCACTGATCCCATGTGGTACAGGGATGAGCCTTCCCTGATGAGCTCTGGTCAAAGTGCAGATTCGTGAGTAAAATACACAATGGTGATTGTTTTAGGCCACTGTTTGGGGTGATTTGACAGTGACGATGGAGACAGCACTGGGGGCCCAGCACCGTCTGCTTCATCTCCCAGCAGCACATACCTCCTCTTACTCCCTCCTCCTCAGGGGCCAGTCCTCCACTTACAGTCTCCTGGACACCTGGCCTAGCTGTGCGCTCTTGCCTCCTTACCTTTGACCCTGCTCTTCCCTCTGCCTTCCCACCTCCAGTTGCCAACCTTGCCAACTGACTGTGAATTGTCTACAAGACTCAGATCTGGAATCCCATCCTCCATTTGCATGAGCCCTTCCCTCCCTCTCCCCCCTACTCATCCCAGGATCCCAGGGGACCTGTGCTCATCTCCTTCATGGCTTCCCACAGCACACAGTTCTGCCTCATGCCTGCTCTCCCATCAGACCTGAGCTTCTCCTGCCGAGTCTTCCTTGTTCCTGTGACCTTGAAGATTAACGCAGTGTCTGCTACAGAATGTGTCCCCCACATTCATATGCTAAAGCCTAGCCCCAACATGATGGTCTTAGAAGGTGGGGTGAGGGGTAGCAACAAGGTCAGGAGGGCAAAGCCCTTGTGAATGGGGTTAGTGCCTCATAAGAGAGACCTCTCCACCTCCCTTTCCCAGCCCATCAAGAGAACCGAGCGAGAGGACAGCTACCGTGACCCAGGAAGAGAGCCTTCGCCAAACACGGAGTTTGCCAGCACCTGGGTCCTGGGGCTTCCCAGCCCCCAGAGCTATGGGAAACACAATAAAAAGTGGAGGATAGGTTAGGGCAGAATCTTGGCTCTCTTGGGGCCAATAGCTCAGTCTCACTTGGAAAAAAGTTTAAACCCAATTTTCAGCCTTTCTTACACTTCTTGACTACAAGTGTGCTGTCTCTAGGCCATGTTTATTCACAGGCAGAAAGAGGCACCAGCTTAAAGGAAAAGGAGAGCTTCCATTTGTCTGAGGACAAAGAGTCATGTGATGACAGTAGAAAAGAGATAAATGAGTTAAAAATCATTGCAGTGTCCTGAGACCTTGCTAACCTCTCTGGGACTTCAGACTTCCAAGGTACACTATTTGCAAACCCACTTAAAATGCAAGCAATTCCACAGAGTTTTGGATAAGCTTTCCTCTTGTCACTTTTCAACACCCACGGGCCATCAGTCAGACACCATCCTTCCTTGGCCACAACCAGGCTCTCTGTGCCCTGGAGCCCTGTCCTGCAGGGTACATTCGCACAAAGACCTCTCTCATAGCTGCTTCTCTCTGTCCCTAGAGGTCCCTGGGCTCAGTCCCTGGTTTGGAACTCAAGCCACAGCCAAATGCAGTAACACAATTGGGCCATTCTATGAGCTAAAAGTCACTGGAAGGGTGACTCACCTGCTATACCTGCCTAGCTCTCAAGGCTCCGGAGCAGGCGACACTTTCTGCTAGCCCTGGGACTCATTCCAGGTCCCTGCCCTCTGAGTAGTGGGGGCATCTCTTCTTCTCTTGCTGGCCCCACTGCATTTCTCTGGGCCTTGCCTTCCCTGTAGAGTGCAAAAGCCCAGAGTCCCGGCTCTAGGCATCACAGCCCCAAGCCTACTGCAGTTCTTGAGCTGGCCACAACCAGAGGTGGCCACAGAGCTGGGGGCACATAGCCCACACAGAGTTTGTGGTTGGAGCTGAGCTGCTGCCTGTGGGGTCCAGTCCTCACCACAGTAATCAGCTCCTTCAGCTTTTCAGGCATCCCTAGGCTGCGCTCTGGCAAATTAAGAGGGCATAAGCTTGTGCAGCAGCCTGTCGTATCCGTTCCCATACGGCAAGCTAGGGTCCTAAGAGGAGCCCAGGATGACAGTCACAGAACAGACCTTGTGGATGGGGCTCGGTTCGGGGTTCAGGTTCGGGATCTAGCACTTTCAAATGTTGAAAATGGGTGCAAATGCAGATGAGTGTCTGAGAAGAAAGGTAGTGCAAAGAGGGGCCCGTGCTTGCCGTCACAGATTGCTGGGATGGAGCAACATGCCAGGTCCCACCATCCAGGGGCATGTCCCAGAAAGATGGGTGGCAGGCTAGAGAGGAGAGGAAGCTGCTGAGGGAACAGGGCAGCTGGGGTGAGCTTGGCACTCCAGTGCTGTTAACATGGCAGTTAAAACGCACTTGAAATGTGGGGAGTCCGAATGAACATGTACGCAAGTGAAAAAGCACATACCAAATGATGAGCACACCAACAAAGTGAAATATCTCATTAATAAGGTTTTATGTGGATAGCATGTTGAAATGATAATCTATTGGATATATTGCATTAAACAATTATTAAAATTAGCCAGATCGAGGCCCTTTCTTTTCAATCTCTTTTTTTTCCTTTTCCTTTCTTCCTTCCTTTCTTTTTTGTCTTGTTTTGTTAATCCTCACCCATGGATGTTTTTCCATCTCTTTCTTTCTCTCTCTCTCTTTCTTTCTTTTTTTCTTTCTTTCTTTCTTTCTTTCTTTCTTTCTTTCTTTCTTTCTTCCTTTCTTTCTTTCTTTCAAGAAAGAGTGGAAGGGAAAAGGGGAGCGGGGAACATTGATGTGAGAGAGACACATCAATTGGTTGCCTCCCACACGAGCCCAACCAGGGCTGGGGATCGATCCTGCAAGCAAGGTACACACTCTTGACTGGAATCAAACCCAGGATCCTTCAGTCCATGGCCCAGTGCTCTACTCACTGAGTCAAATCAGCAAGAGCTTGCACCCACTTTTTAAAATGTGCCTATTATGAAAGCCAGCATGGCATCATTGGGTAGCCTTACATTTTCACAGGCAAGGCTGTCTTCTTGCCTGAATTGCCAGGTTTTCCCAGCTGGGTCCTCTTCTCTCTTCCTGCCTGCACCTCTAACTGTTGCACATGCTGCTCTCAGAACATAACATATCAGTATGGATTAGGATAAACAGGGCCAGTGAGAACACACAAGCTCTTAGAAATTAAAAATGAGATGGCCCTACTAATGGTTTATTAGAAGGCTTGGGCAATAATTTTGAGAAAAATCTTCTAAAATGGAGAGAAGAGATAAGAAAGGTAGAGGACACACAAGAACTAGCAATGAACCACTAGGAATTTCCACCCCAAGAGAAGGAGAGAAAGTGCTGGGAAGAGTGACTTAAAGCACTGGGAGAGCAGGCAGAAATGTCTGGAATTGAAAGACTGAGAACAAAGCAGCTATTGGCCCGGGGGAACATCCTGTGTGCTGCAGATCAGCAAGGAAGAGGCACACCACGCTGCCCTAGTTCTGGTTCCTGGCCCAACTTCATATCCCAGGAAAAACAACCCCGCGAGATTCAAGGTATGATGCGAAAAGCAGAGCTCTTAGAGGATGTCTGAAACAATGCTTTTGTGAATTTGAAATGGGAAAACACTAATAGATAGGACACAAAAAAGTATAAACTCTGAAGTAAATGATAGACAAATGCAACTCCATTAAAAATCAGAACTTCCATTTCTCCAAAGACACAAAACAGAGACTATAAAGATAAATTAGGAACCAGAAGAAAATATTTTCAGCACTTTCTTGACAATAATAACTTTAAAAAGGAAAAATTTGTACAAGAAACACATGGATGAGGAAACATAAATGTCCACTAGGAAGGATGAGACCCAAGTCTTATTTCTGTGTCACACCCATCAGTCACACCTGCCTGCAGTCAGAGTCAGTGTGTACTGCTGGTGAGAATGCAAGTGGACACAACTTCCTTAGGGACAACGTGACAAAGCTAATCAAATTGAAAGTGAGCATGTTGTGTGGCTGAGGAATTCTACAGCTTGACTGATATCAGGAAATTCCATAGATAGACAGATAGATAAGTAGATATATACACACACATTCCCATAATTTATAATTCCATAAAAATATCTTCCACACATAAAAATGGAATTTTCTGATATATACTATATGTATACACACACACACACACACACACACACACACACATTAAAAAAGACACAAGAATATTTATGACAGTGCTGTTATAATAAACTGGAGGCCTGGTGCACAGACTTGTGCACTGGTGGGGTCCCTTGGCCTGGCTTGCGAGGATCAGCCAAAATCGTCCAAAATCCAATATCCCCTGAGGGGTCCCAGGTTGCAAGACATGGGTTCTTGGTGACTCACCCCAGAATCAGGCTCCTTCTTCTCTGGTTCCAAATATGTCACCCAAGAACCACAGCTGCAAAGTCACTACAGCTTGGCATCTCCCATGTTGAGCATCTGCCCCTGGTGATCAGTGCACATCTTAGCTACCAGCCAGCTGGCCAAACAGTGGGACCATCACTTAGGCTTTTATATATATAGAAATAACAAAAACTGTAAACAACCAAATGTCCACTGGCAATACACTGGCAAAATAAATTGTAGTGTATTCATACATCTCTAATAATCAATAAGTATAGTCTTAAAAATCCACTATACAAAACCACTCAAAACTCATAAAAACTTAAGCGCACAGTTAAATATATTTATAAAGCAAACACCCACATGGCTGCCACCCAGGTCAACAAACAGAGCATTGGGACAGTCCCGAAGCCCTGCCCTCCCTCTTCCCCACTCACAGCCCTCCTTCCTGCCAGAGAACAGTGGTTCAGACTTGCAAGTAATGCTACTCTCCACTGTCTTTATAGTTTTTCCACCTGTGTGTAGTTGGCTCACCCTCTTTTAAGCATTATATAAATAAAATCATACTGTATTATTTTGCATCTGACCTTTCCCTCATATATATATATATATATATATATATATATATATGGAGAGAGAGAGAGATTTCAGAGAGGAAGGGAGAGGGAGAGAAACATCAATGATGAGAGAGAATCATTGATCAGATGCCTCCCACTGGGGATTGAACCCACAACCTGGGCATGTGCTCTTGACCAGAATCAAACCAGAATTCTTCAGTCCACAGGCCTATGCTCTATCCAAACTGGATAATATCCCACATTATATTAATAACTAGCGGCCTGGTGCATGGATTTGTGCACATTGAAAGGAAATTAATTAGAAGAAATATTCTAATATTGCTATTCGCCATTTCTCTATAATAAAAGTGTCAGAGATGAAAGAAAATTAGTAAAATGTATATGGAAATAATATATAAATTGATTAATAAATAGACAATAACAACACGATATAACAACAACAAAGACATATCTATATCTTCCTGTATACCACATTAAGAGTAAATACACTTTCAGAGTGCTTGACTAATTTCCCTTGTGGTGAAGTATTTACAACTTTAACATCACACAATCTTGGAACTCGGGAGAAAGCAATGTATAACTGATCATGTCCAAAAATGGGTTCAGGTAGGAATATTCCTACTCTGCCTAGAGTTTGTCCTTATGATTTATTAATAGTTATTGCAAATGCTGGCATCATGGGAAAGTTTCTTTGAATTAATTTAAATGGGAGACCAGTGTCAGATGAGGACAAATTAATTTTTGGAATCAGAACAACCTCTCCTTCCACAAATCCTGTTAATACTTCAGCTTCGATTATGTTAGATCACAGTCTTTTGTGCCAATAGTTGGTCTTCAGACACATTCTATCCACGAGTATGCTTTCTTTCAGCTTCAGAATGTCAATAAAAACAGCCAAATTCACGATCAACAATGACAGATTGAAACACGCATGCAATTGGTACCAGCTTTATATGTATCACGAATGTGAATCAACGTTTATTTTTAAATTGTGCACTGAACTTTTGTCAAATATTCAATCGTCTATAATATGTGTGGGTCTATTTCTAGACTCAATTCTGATTGTCAATGTTTATGCCAGGAACACAGTGCCTTCTTTAGGGAAACTTTTCAATAATTGTTGAAATCAGGTAAAGTGAACCCTTCAACCTTGTACAAAGTTGTTTTACCTGTCCTACGTCCTTCATATTCCCATATAGATTTTAGAATCAGCTTATTAATCTCTAAACCAAAGGCCTGCTGGGGTTTTTACTTGGGCTGTTTTGAGTCTGTGGGCTGGTTGGGGAGGAATGAGCTCTCTGCCTGTGAATAAGGTATAAATCTCCATTAATTTCAATCTGCTTCACTTTCTTTAGGCTTTGCAGTTTTCAGAGTAAAGATCTTTCACATCTTTTGTCGGATTCATCCCTAAATATTTAATATATTTGATGTGACATTAAATGATACTGAATTTAATTTAGGATTGTTTATTGCTAGTATGTAGCTAAATAATTGATTTTTTATCTTGATTTTATATGCTGCAACTTTGCTAAAGTCATTAATTCTAACAGCCTCTTTTAGACTCCACCAGATTTTCCATAGGCAGTCATGTGGCCTGGGAATAGAGAGGGGGTGGACTTGCAGAACCTGGGGGCTGGACCCTCCACAGAAGCTGCTACTAGAGGTAAAACCAGGGCTCAACCTCTCTTCACCGCCTCCCAGAGGCCATACCCAGGGGAAGCCAGCTGGCAGGGGCACCCTGGTCTTCTGTGGTACAGAGAAGACAGATAAGGAGCAAAGGAGGGATATGAAGCAAAGAGGCAAGATACAGCACAAATATCAAGATGCCAGGGATTTGAGGAGGAACCAATGGGGGAGGCTGGGTGGGCAACTGGAGGTAGAAGAGAAGCCAGGCTAACGTGGGCCCTGCAGCAGGTGGAGAAGGTTCAGGGAGAGCCAAACGCCGCTCAGAGGGCTTAGTCAGCTCTGTCCACGGGCAGAAATCATGGCCTCGGAGCGCTCCTGAGAGTTCTTCCCCACGACTTCAGCCAATGAAGACTTCACTCAGCTCTCTTGGTCTCCAGCTCTAGAATTCAAGAGGAAATCTCTGATTGGCCCAGATCAGGGAGCTGCTTATTCCTGGAACCATCAACTGCAGCCGTGGGAGGCAGGGATTAATAAAGTGTTTAAAACAAAAAGTTCTGGGGTTGGAATTTGTCAACAGTAGCTGGTCCCCAGCCAATAGAAACAGGTTGCTTAAGCCTTGGGGGATTAGCAGACTCTGGAGATGAAAATGGATATAGATGGGGGTCCAGTAATTGCTTGGGAAAAAGGTCTGCTCTGCCAGTGGCCCTCCCAGAGCACTTCCCGTTCCGGTGTGCCTTCCGATGCTGCGGAGGAGATAGGTGAGTCCTTGGGGTCCTCCGCCATGAGGACTCCAGACATCACTCAAGGTCTAGCTCCTGGGGCAAGTGGAAGACTTCACTTGGAGCCAGTTGAGTGGCCAGCAAGGCAGAGCCTGTGAGATCTCCTGTGGGGGAGCAGTGGTGAGTGGCTCTGAGGCTGGAGGGGTGAGCTGTCTGGGGCTTCTGCAGGCCCCTCCCTTGTTGTCCTGGATGTGACCTGGTGCTGCTAAATGCCTTTGAGGGCAGCTCCAGGGAGCTCCCCTGGGTCTGAGCTGCCTCAGCAGCTTGCAGGCTGCTTAGCAGCCTGTGATAAGCCCCTTTCTGCTACAACTAGTTCCAGTGGATTCTCTTTGCTGCTCCACCCCAGGTGAATACCAGCGGGACTGTCTCAGAAAACTAAGCGGAAGGCAGTGTCTGACAGCTGTCAGCAGAGGTGCCTCCCTGCCTCCCATCTGGCTCAGTCCCAGGTGTGGGGAAAGGACTGGGCTGGGTGTGGCAGCTCAAAGCCCCAAGATCTGGGCCAGGAGGGAGGCAATGCTAGGAATCAATCAAGGCCTGCCATTGGCTGGGTGTGAGTAGTGAATTCTCTTACCAAGTCTGGCAGGAATCCAGCCTCCCCACTTTGCAGAATAAGGAAGTAGGTGATAGATTTAGAATGGTAGGTGTTAAAGTAAGTTAATCCAATCAAGTGCGTTCAAACATCTGAGTGGCTTTATTGAACATTCATGAATAGGGTGGCAATCCACCTAGTCACTAGAATAGTGCTCCAAGGAGCCGGGCCTCGTGGAAGGCCTCACTGTGGGGCTGACCGCTGACTCCATGCTGGGCCTGCTGTTTCTTTTGCCAGGGAACCCACATCTCAATCTGTGACCAGCTCCTCCCCACATAGGTACTGCGCCCGTCAGCTGTGCTCAGAATGGCACTGCATAGGAGCCAGGAAATGGGCCCTGACCAGAATACAGTTACTCAGAACTGGAGATGCCCCACACTCATGCCCCACCTAGCACATGTGCATGGAGCCACCACTGGTTGTGAGAATTACAGCAGGGCCCCCAAAAAGCAGTTCCTACTATTATAATGGGGGAAAGCAGCAGCCAAAAGGCCTGTAGTCATTTTTTCACGTGCCAAACAAGCATAAAAGTCATCTCCTAAGGGTCAGATTGATCTTGACCCATGTCTTGCTTTGCCAGTGTAGACAGTGAGCTGTGTCATTGCAACAAGGTAGTGGTGTGTGTGCCACCTCAATCACTTGCCTTATACCTAGATGTGGAAATTGCTAGATCCATGCAGGAATGCACTACTTTTGAGTAGACCAGCAATTATTCGTTTTCCTCCCAAATCATTTCTGTGATGGGAACACGAAAGTGAATTCAAGGAGACCGTGGAGCAGAAACTGGGCCATTTTCCCAGGAGCTGAATTGCTCTTTGTTCCCAGACCTGCAATATGCAGTTGTCAGCGGAACCTGGTCTCTGCTGTACTTACACTGGGGCCCCACACAAGGGCAGGAGGCTCCATGCCTGCCCTGGCCCTGTGTGGAAGGGACACGGAGGAGGTGAGAGAGGCCGGAGAACAGAGGCCATGGGCACTGCCAGTCTCAGGACAGTGAGGGCTCACGAAGGCAGGAGTGCCATTCTGAAGGCGCCAGCCCCATTGGTCTAGCGCAAATAAGGATCAATTTTAATTTAGTTGCTATGAATATTGAAAAGGAAAAAAGAATTAGTGAATTCAACCAAAAGAGGCCAAGGGTTCTCTAGAAAAACAACAATAAATCAGCAGTTTCATGTGTATATGCAGGCCCAGCCGTAGCCCTCCTGTCTGGCTCACACCTTGCAGCCCACCTCTGTTCTGCTCCATTGTTAAGTGACGATGGAACCAAGAAGACTGAACTAAGTACAAAGATGCCTGGCTGGCAAGATCAGCCGGCAGGTGGCATTTGTTATTCATAAAGTGGGCCAGGTGTGGGCAGTGGATGACAAGCTGAAAGCTTAGTCTACCCTGAATTGAGTGTTTGGGAGAGGTCCCAGAATTGGAGGTGGGGAAGGGAGAGTGCTGAAATGGGATACAATGGCAGCCAGTGCTAGCAGGATGGAGGGCAGAAATGAGAGTCCTGGCCTCCTCCCAGCCATGCCTCTGCTTGCCAGCCGCTCACTGCAACAGCCCAGAGGCAGGCTTGTGGCCCAGATCCAAAAGGATATAAATGATTGTTGAGCAAGAGCCTTCATCCAATACTTTGCAAATCTTAAAGTTTCCTGTTTGAGATTTATTGGATTTTCTCCTTGAGTTAAATGAATTAGGCATTGTTAGAGGGCTCTCTCTCTGATTTTCAGGACACACAGTGTATTTGTCTATTTTGAGATCTCCTGGAGTCATATACATCAGAGGGCAATTCATTCTGAGACCTGGAGGAGAGAATGTCAAAACCAGGCAGAGAAAAATGGTATCACCTAGGTGAATATTAGCAAACTAGAGGCCTGGTGCATGAAACTCATGCATGGGGGATGTCCCTTAGCCAGCCTATACTCTCTCTAATCTGGGACCCCTAGAGGGATGTCCGACTGGCTGTTTAGGCCCGGTTCTGGTGGGATCGGGCCTAAACGGGCAGTTGAACATCCCTTTCACCATCTAGGACTGCTGGCTCCCAACTGTTCACCTGCCTGCCTTCTTGATTGCCCCTAACCACTTCTGCCTGCCAGCCTGATCACCCCTAACCACTTCCCTTCCATCCTGATTATTGCCTAACTACTCCCCTGCCAGACTGTTTGCCCTTAACTGCTCTCCCCTGCAGGCCTGGATCCCTCCTAACTGCCTTTCTCTGCAGGCCCCGTCACTCCCAACTTCCCTCCTCTGCCAGCCTGGTCACCTCTAACTGCTTTCCCAGCAGGCTTAATCACCTCCAACTGTTCTCCTTTGCAGGCCTTGTCCCTCTCAACTGCCCTCCCTTGCTAGCCATCTTGTGGTGGCCATCTTGTGTCCACATGGGGGTAGGATCTTTGACCACATGGGGGCAGCCATATTATGTGTTGGAGTGATGGTCAATCTGCATATTACTCTTTTATTAGATAGGATAGAGGCCTGGTGCATGGGTAGGGGCCAACTAGTTTGCCCTGAAGGGTGTCCCAGATCAGGGTGGGGGTTTCCTTGGGGTGTGGGTGGCCTGGGCGAGGGGCCTGTGGTGGTTTGCAGGCCAGCCACACCCCCTGGCGACCCATACAGAGGCCTTGGTATCTGGGATTTATTTATCTTCTACAATTGAAACTTTGTAGCCTGGAGTGGAGTCAAGCCTTCTGCTTGACTAATAGGGGGTGGCCAGCCGAACATTTCATAAATTCCATTTCTATTGGAATTTATTTATCTTCTATAATTTAAACTTTGTACCTTTAAGCAAAGGCCTGGGCTGGCCAGGATGTGTGGAAAGCTTGGCTTCTTCCATCACTAGGGAAACCCAAGCCTCCCCCTGCTCTCTCTATGACCGCAGCCATATTGGTTGGTTAATTTGCATACTCTCCCCTCATTGGCTGGTATCTGTGGCTTGTGGGTGTAACAGAGTGGTGGTTAATTTGCATGTTACTCTTTTATTAGATAGGATTCTCTTATTATATTAGGTGCCATTTGCTAAAGGCCCTTGAACAAAATATTGTATTTTTTGGCATATAAGATGACGTTTTAACCCAGAAAAATCTTCTCAAAAGTCGGGGGTCATCTTATAGACTGGGTGTTGTCTCATAGGGCAAGTATATCCCAAACTCTATATTTTAACTGTAAAAGTTGGGGGTCATCTTATACTCTGAGTCATCTTATACGCCGGAAAATACAATACTCTAGAAACTGGTAGAAGCAGTTCCAGACTTCTCTCAGACTCAGCAGTGCAGTGCCTGGAACCTTGGCCATTTCTTATAGAGAGGGAGGGAGGGAGGGACCTGGGGTGGTGGTGTGAGGGGGAAGGGGAAGGAGATGATCTGGGGTGGTGGTGTGTAGGAAGGGAGAGGACCTGGGGTGGTGGTGTGAGGGGGAAGGGAAAGGAGATGATCTGGGGGGTGTCCCAATACAAGGGGGGAATGAAAGGACAAAGCTGAAACGAACTCTCCTCCATCTTGTCCTATAGGGCTGGGCCCCCTGCCTAAACCCCCTCCCTTTCCTGGGAGTGGCCACAGGCGTGCCAGCCATGTCTTAACTTCCCTGACCACCGCCTGAATGGATCAATGAAGCTCCAGGAATACAGTGAGGGTCCTAATAAGGCTAGACCACAGAAAAACCTTGACCCAAGTGACCAATCTCTGTAACCCAAGTCACTTCCCTAAGCCCTCCCAAATAACCAATCCCATATAACCCATTGTTCTTCCGGGGCTATTGACTCATGCCAGTCGCTCCTTGCATCCAGGATTTCTTGTTTGCTAGCTCCCCCTGTGGTGTTCGGAGGACTGAATGTTGCGTTTCAGTGTCAACAAGGAAGTCAGGGCTCCCCTCCACTCTAAGAGTTACCCTGGGCTCAGGGCGGGGGGGTGTCTGAACCCCAACACCCCTAATTACTCAGTTCTTCCAGCTCTAAAACTCACTCGGTCAGTCTTGCCTCCCTTCCCGCCGGCCGTCTTTGGACATTCTCGGGCCCAATGTCCTATCTCCTTGCAGTAAGCACACTGGTCCTTCTGTAGTCTCCGCCTCCTCCCACTGGGGAGGCCTTTTTACCTTCTTCCTGGTCGCTTGCCAGCTGCCGGAGGAGCCAGTTTTGTTCCCCGGGAGAGTCCGCAGTGGTAGCCAGCAGAATTCCAGCCAGGTCTTGGGTTTACTTACTGCTAGCAGCCTGTTTATCTTCAGGGGCTCCCGGTTGTTGTATACCTTTTTGGCTACTACCAACAAGTCCTGCAGAATTTTCTCTCTTAGTCTGTCTATCTTCTGCAGCTTTCTCCTAATGTCTGCAGCAGGTTGATTTACAAAGGCCATCACAGCTGCCTTGTTCTCGGGAGCCTCTGGGTTCATGGGGATATAGGTACGGAATGCTGGAGATTCATCCTTCTGCTGTGTATTTCCTACCTTAGCCAAATTAGTCGGCTTTCTAGCAAGCAGCCATCCAGAGAACCCTCATTAGAGTCTGGCGGTAGACCCGGAGCCTCTCCTTACCTTCTTCCATGTTGAAATCCCATTCAGGTCTAGTCAGGGGAAAGGAGATGTTTATCTGAGCCTGGTTGGTGATAGGGTTCCCATCCACGCCTGGGACTAGCTTCTGGGCCTCATTGAGGATCCTCTCCTTCTCCTCAGTGGTGAATAGGACCTGCAGAAGCTGCTATCAATCGTTCCAGATAGACTGATGGGTGAAAAAAACAGAATCTAACACATCGATAAGCCTTGCTGGCTTCTTAGAGAACTTAGGATTCTGAGCTTTCCAATTATAGAGATCACTAGTGGCGAAAGGCCAGTAGTGATGGGACTGATTGCCACCCACCGCCCCCTCTACCCCCCCCCCACTCCTCCCGCTGCACTGTACTATGACCAACCACCAGTGATGGTAGGGTATGGACCTAACACTTCAGCACCAGCCATTTTCACGGCTCGCAAGCAGGATACCAGACTTTTCCTTGGCACTCTTATTGGCTTCAAGTGTTCAGGGTTCAGATAGGGATCTTTAAAACATGATACACTAGTCAAAGTTTCTGGTTAATAAAACTACTATTGGAAACCGGTCTTATTGAATTTATTCAAAGAATGTATTGCTATTACAATACATTATTTATTAATTATTTATTAAATATTTATTAAATATTGCCAAATTTGGGGGGAATTGTATAAGGAGAAAAATATACTGCAGTCCCTTTATGAGTACTTTGGCATAACTACCCTCTGTTTAGGGAGGCAAAATGCAAATTATTTACTCTTCCTGGCTTACTGACCTGTATTATTTGATTTCCTTACAACATTTCTCTTCTCCTTCTTATTATTACATACACAGTCTTTCTAAATGTTATACTTCCAAATTAGCCTTTAAACTTTCTTACTATGTCCTTTAAAAATGCTATAACCATGCCTCAGATGTTCTACTCAGTATTCCTTATTCTTTGAAACCTCAATTCTTTAATGATTCCTGACAAGTAAACAGCCAGAATTTCTGAGCTTAAAGTTCCTGAATATTCCACCACTGCCCAAGAAGTATCCAGTAACCCCACCCTGCCAGATTGGACAATGAGATTTTCTTTATGTGCATTAAAAGTGTTAAAAGAAGAAAACGGGGCAGAAAAAGATCCCTGTGTTTTGTAGTAGCAGAGTTCAGATAATCAAGAAACTAAGGACGTCTGTAGAGCGGGTTGTAGCCAGCATAATCAATAAAAATCTATCTTTCCCTGCTTCATGATTAACTGCCAACATCTTTCCTCCCATTCCCCAGTCCAGTTGCTTGTCTCCCTTTCCTATTGTGAGTCAGAGGAAGACAATTTCTACAGAGGGGAGAAATAGAAACAGTGGGAGTTTCAGAGAAAACTACAGACTACTGCTGTAGTAGTGCTCCCTGGGGTGGTAGTGGGGGGTAGGGAGGGAGAAGACCTGGGGTGGTAGTGTGGTTAGGGAGGGAGAGGACCTGGGGTG
>PVJN01012442.1:0-51315 GCA_004026805.1 Lasiurus borealis
TTTTCCGACTGTCTACTGAATTTATTTCATTTTCTTAATGTAGCATCACTCAGTATGTGGTCTCACATTTGTTTATGCTCATGTAACCAACTGTGCGTTGCTACAAAAAGGAATTTGAGATCTAAAAAGGAAGCAACTTATTTTTTTCACCAAAATGTAAATTGCTGAACAAATCACTCTTCCCTGAAATATAACATTTCTTTTAACATTTTGGAAAACCTTGTAATAGGTGTCTCTCAAGCAGCTAAACAAAACCACTTTAATGAGCAGAGCAGAGCAGCAGACGTGGCAATAATCGGCAGCCTTTCATCTCGGCCTGTTTTGATGGGTTTAAAACATGGTAATTCGAAGGAGTCTTCAAAATCTCGTCAAAGAAAATCAATCAGATATGGTAGCCAAAATGGTATTAAAGAATCCGTTTGCATTTTTATTAAAGTTTACATGAAGCTATTCAGAATCCAAACTTATTGTTACCTAAATTCTAAGCCATACAAATGCTATCAGATGCAAGAATGTGCTTGTACACAGATGCACAGCCTAAAAGAGCCATATTCCCTCTGACAACTGGTCTTATAAATTCTTAATGAATGCAAAAAAGGATGTATGTTGATATATCTGTTGTCCAAAACTCCTTTTGTGTGGGTACCCATAGATTTGAATGCTGTAGTAATTAACCAGTAGACCCAGAGTAAAACATGGTGCTATTTCTCAGGGTTTTCTTCTCGCTTACACGTTTTTAGGCTATTATTTGGTAGTGGGAGATTTTCCTCCATTAATAGCTCACATTTAATTTGAATGTTCATTGCTGTAAAGATTCTCTTGCAGCAAGGCTGTTGGAAGGGGTATAGCGTGTGTCAGGCCATGCTTGCTTCACCCCCTGTGAGCATCAAACAACTGTCATTCTGCTAAATGAGTTGTCATTAGCAGGCAGAGCCTTCTGGAGTCACATAGAAAGATATCTCACTGAAGTAGCAACTATCAGGAAGCGCTAGTAGAGTTTGCAGGCTTAGGGGTTCCCTTCCCCCACACCCCTTATCCAATGCTTTGAGCAGTCTTTCTAAAGTAGGAACATTTGGCTTGGGACTAGTGACCTAAAATTACCTCTGAAATCTGGCAGAGTCTTTCAGCTCTAGGATGAATGTTCTCTCCTCTCAGCCAGCATTATTGGCAAGCATCTCTTGAATCGCCGAGTATGTTCCAGAGACAGGAATAATGATTAAGTTAGGGTGACTTGCAAATATAAATTAGTAATGGTTTCCTTTATTCAATTTAGACTTTCTGTGGGAAATTATGGCCTCAGTTTTCTTGGTCTTCCTCTATAGTTCCACTATGATGATTTCAATATTTCCCCTGAATTTGGGCCTTATCCTGCTAATGGATTTTCAAACCCCAGACAACTGTCACAGCCTTTCTGTCTTTCTTTCATATAAATGGTATGGTTTTATATGTCCCATATTCCATTTCATCATGACAAAATTTGTATTTTTGTGATTTATTGCTTTTCTTTTGATTTTATATTTGGGAATAAATGAAGAAATAGTCACACTTGTGAAGTAGTTGAACTTTTCTTGAGACAAAAAAGGTTATTGTTTCATTAATTCAGAACATTAACTGGATTCCTATGAGAGTAGTTGTTCCCAAAATGAAATTCCTCATTACTTAGGGACTCACACAGATATTAATGGAAATCTTCAAGTGACTTTAAATATTTAAAAACTTAAAGTAGTAATCATGTATTTGCCCATAAGGAGACTGTGTGGGCTAACTAAAATGTCAAGTTTCTTTGCTTTGGCTAGAATTCTATTATATCTTTAGCATGCTCAAGGTGATCCCAGAAATTTCATCATTTTTCCACTTCGTGAATACATTACAGCAATAATATATTCTGGTATGCTGTATTTTGTAACTGAAAATATAACCTTATATGCCCTTAATTAAATTTTGAATTCTTGACTATAGCAGTCAGCTAAATTCTCACACATGCCCCAATAAATTATAAACTTTATTTCATAGCATATTCAAGATAATAACATTAATCTGAAATATAGAAAAGTTGTGGGGGAAAAAATACAAAACTTGTAGTTTCTTTATAAGAGACACCAACTGGTTAATAAAGAAGAGGCAGGCCCTAGCCAGTTTGGCTAAGTGGATAGAGTATTGGTCTGGGGACTGAAGAGACCCAGGTTTGATTCTGGCCAAGGGCACATGCCTGGGTTGTGTGCTCAATCCCCAGTGGGGGGTATGCAGGAGGCAGTCGATCAATGGTTCTCTCTCATCATTAATGCTTCTATCTCTCTCTCTCCCTCTCCTTTTCTCTCTGAAATCAATAAAAAATAATAATAACAACAGGCAGTAGCAGCACTGCCTAAAGATGAGAAGGACATTCACTCAGGCGCTCCTACCAGCCCATTCATCAGCACACAATATTCACCAACTTCATAAGATGCAGTACAAATATACATCCAGGCAAAACAGTAGTCACTGTCTCATGTACCTCTATGAATGCTTATCTCTGACTAATGATAAGTCTTTGTTGGCATTTATATTTTTAAAAGAAAAATGAGCAAATAAATTATACCAAAAAAGTTTAACTTGTTGAACAAAATTATAAAATTCATTGGCAAGATTGAGAATAGCAAAAGGGGTGTTGAAAAGTGGACATTGGTAAAATCAGCATTCTAATCTATTCCTTAATGGTCATTTTTATATTTTCTATAAAAGATAAGAGATATAATTGCCACATAACATTATATTGCTTTTAGGTGTACAACATAATGATTTACATATGTATGTATGGTGAAATGATTACTGCAGTAAGTTTAATAACATCCATCCATCACCACACATAGCTACAATTTATTTTTCTTCTGATGAGAACATTTAAGCTCTACTCTATCAACAACTTTCAAATGTACAATACAATATTGTTAATTAGTCACCATGCTGTACATTACATCTCCAGGAATCTGTCTTATAACTAGAATGTTGTACCTTTGATAACCATGAAATGGTTGAGGGTAGTAAATGACTATTTTTATCTTTAATTTTTGTTATTAATATGATAAAAAAAAATAAAAAACTCCAAAAATAAATATAATACACAAAATCTTTCTGGGTGAATATATCTTCATATTTTGTCATATTTTTCTTTAATTTATTCTATGTAATAAAAGCCTAACATGCTCAGTGTCCAGTCATCTGTTTGGCCATTCAACCAATCAAAGCATAATATGCTAATGATATGCTAAGGGCACTCAACTGTTCACAATGATGTGCACTGACCACCATGGGGCAGACACTCCAACTGATAGGTTAGCTTACTGCTAGGATTCAGCAGATCAGGACTGAGCAAAACAAGCCAAACACGTCCTGGAGCCCTCCTACAATCCTTCCCTGGCTGACCAAACTCCCATATACCTTCCTGACCCTAATTGTGCACCAGTGGGGTCCTTTGGCCTACCCTGCACCCTCTCACAATTCGGGACCCTTCAGGGGATATTGGAGAGCTGGTTTCAGCCCAATCCCACAGCCCCAGCTGAGGGACCCCACTGGTTCACCCATTCATGCACTGGGCCTCTAGTTTTAAAATAGAAACAAAGCCAATTTTGATATCTTCCTCAATTCCAATCCCCACATTTCCTTTCCAAACTCAGCTATTGACATGAATTTAATATATATCTTCCTAACCCATATGTTAGTGCTTTTATTAAATATAAGCATGTCTCCATAAATAATATATATTATTGCTTTATGTGAATTTTTAAAATTTATACAAATACCATCATACTCTAGACATCACTTGGTATCTTGCTTTTGTAAAAATTCAACATTGTGCCCTAACTGGTTTGGCTCAGTGGATAGAGCATTGGGGACTGAGGGGCCTCAGTTTTGATTCTGGTCAAGGGCATGTGCCTTGATTGCAGGCACATCCCCAGTGGGAGGTATTGGGAAGCAGCTGATCGATGTTTCTCTCTCATTAATGTTTCTAGCTCTCTATCTCTCTCCCTTCCTTTCTGTAAAAAAATCAACAAAATATATTTTAAAAGATAAAAATAAAAATTCAGCATTGTTTTTTTAATTATTTAGGTTTAGTTTTCTTTTACTATTGAATCATTTTCTGTTATATAACTATACCACAATTTATTTTGTAATGTCCTTACTAGTAGATGTTAAAGTTATTTCCTATTTTTGTGTGATTACAAAGAATCCTAAATATAAGTCATGTATATTTCCTGACATATGTATAGAAGGCAAGATTCTTAGGTTAAAAAAAAAACAAATACAAAGAAACAGAACAAATAAATTGAACAAATTTAAGGCTTTAAAATGGTTCTATGGTAAGAGCATAAAGAGCATTGGAGAGGTAAACACAGCTTCTTTTGATATCAGAACACTGTTGATGATAAAGAGGTTTCATAAGTTGTAAATGGCAACTTTACAAAATATATTTAAACAGTGCTAAGAAAAAGATTACATTTAATTCTGTTTGCAGGATGACACCACTTCTCTTGAAAGAAAACTCTTCAAAGCAAATAAAGGGATTGCAGATATTGTTATTTTCTCACAAAGTAGTGTCCTTACACCTAGATCCCTCCTTCTGGGTCTTTGAGCTCTGCCCCTTTAACATTAATTCCCCAGCAAGGATCCTCCACTTTAGCCAAACTTCGCTGCTTACCTCACTATAGACAAAAACTTCTATGCTATCTCTCCCAGGTGTTTATTCCTACTGCACCTAGCCTGGAGAGACCTGATCTGGTTCATGGTATTCTTTGTCCCCTCTGGATCATTGTAATTCTTAGTCTGAGCCTCTCCCTCAATCACTGACATTCTCTGCAGCCAATGATGTGTGTTTTGATAGAATGAAAATCAGGTCTTTAAGATCTCAGCCAAACAATGTACAGATTCTGCTGCCTTCATGTTCCAAGGTTTCTGTAACAATGATAGGAACAATCTAGAAACAGTTCACTTAGTCTCTGTTCTTAGAAGTGGAACTTTTCTTTCAAAGTTAGTGAGTCATAGACATAGTGCCCGTGTTAATGAGACTCATAATAAAAAATTTATTAACGGTTTACTATGGGTCAGGGTCTATGCCAAACATTTGATATGTATTAATTTATATAAACTTTATAATGATGTTGAAGAAATGAAAGGCACAGGGAGATTAAATAATTTGATGTAGGTCACTCAGCTGGTAGGCAGTTGAGTCAGGCTTCAAACCCAGTTTGTCTCATACCAAATCTTGATCACATTAAATTGCCTTCCACGTTTATAACTAGAAAAATATGTTCCTATGTCTACTCTATGCTATAGGAAGCTAATAAAAACCACCCAGTCCATAAAAGGACTATTTGCTTCTCATTTGCCCATCCCAAATGGTTTATCCTTATCTCTCTGTTCTTTTTACTTTATGCATCCCTCCTGAGCAAACACAGCCAGGCTCGTGGCAACAGGTAATACCTATTATAACTCTGATATTCATGTCTCATCATTAGCCTAGCACCACAGATCTATAAAAACATGGTCATTATCTATTAATTCCTTATTTCAATACAGGAACTGTGCTTAAATCATTACAAATGCTGTTTAATATATTCCTCTGAATTTATGATGTAGATATATAATTATTTTATTTTTAGAGAAATTAAGGGAGTAAACAAATTAAGTCAATTGCACAAGGCCACACAAATAGTAACAAGTATGGGATTTAAATCCAGGATACCTGATTCCAACATCCATGATTTTAAACAATATATTATATTGCTTTATTTTCAAATGTTAATTACTTCTAAGCATTTTAATTGTAAACCATATAAGATATAATTCATTAAGATCCGAACTGAATTTCATGGATTAAAAAGAAATGTCTTTCTAAAACACATGTTTTCTGCCCAGAAAACTGTCTCTCTTACTGTTCTATTTATTGAAAATTGTTTATCTGCACATCTCTTCATGAAGTTTCTGTGGGAGAAGAACCTTCAGAATAAAACAAAATATGTTAAAGGACAGACTTTATCTGCTTTGGTCAATGGTTCAAAGCTAAAATATTCAGTCTGATTGTTTTGTTTTGTTTTACTTTGCTTTTGGTTACTGTGCTAGTGGGCTCCTTGCACCAGGAAATGGTGGATTCGTGGCTGGATGTCTTTTCTGTAAGGAACTAGATGAGACAAACATATGAAGAAGAGATGTTTAACCAGGTTATCAGACAAATAGATCAAACATTGAAATGTCTAAAGGCCAAAAGCAAAATATCTGAAAGAGATGATAGTTAAGGACATGGATCTAAAATCAGATGGTTTGTGTTCTGCATCCACCTTGCAACTTGGTCATTTAACAAGCCAGCCATGTATTTTTCATACATAAAGTTAGAAACAATAGCAGTGCCTACCTGTTGAGATTCTTTGTGAGCGGCAATAAGACAATCTGCAGGTAGTTCAGTGCCTTATACACAGGAAATATGAACGAACGTTGGCTAGGCTATTACTGTCTATGCTTTTTCCATGTCCACTGCTTCACATGCTTTACTGTGAGAGCACAGGCCAGACTCACAATTGCAGTCCAGTGCATTGTAGTATATTCTACCAGGCATGCCAATCTAGTTTTCTTTCAGACACCAGTATATTTTCCTAATCTCACCTCAAAAGAGGAAGCATGCTGGTGAGCCATGCCTGTTTAAAAAAGGAGCACCACCTGGAATTTCTACACGCTTGGCCAGGTGCTGTAACATCTACCAGTTTGTGAAGAATTGAGAGAAATTGGATTTAAGTCTACCTTGTGTCAGTCTTATATCTGACTTCATCAAACTGCCTGAATATATAAATGGTATGAAGATTGAAAGCCAAGCCCAGGGGAACCTGGAACAGTATTTTGTATTTTTACCTAGAATATTTAATGCTTTGAGAAAATTGAATGAGACAAATCTTACCTAGCTGTTTTACACTGTGTTTTAGGTAACCCACATTATGAAAAGTAACTAGAAACTTAGGAGAGATGCATTATCACTTTCAAATTCTAATTTAGCAGGGCATGGTAGCATGGCAATTCAAATTCACCTACAGTAATAATATATCACATTCGTATGGAGCTTTTCTCGTACACCAGCTAATTTGATCCTTACAAAAATACTGTTGGTTAAAGAAGCTGTTATTTCTTATCATCATTATATATGTACTAAAAATAGTCACTTTTGGAAGGTTAGTATAACTTTGTGATTTTGTCCTTAGTTTGCCACAAACAGTCCTCACTCCAAAGCTGCTTCATCTAAGAAATTATGATTTTCTCCCAAGACATGTTTATGTTCTGACAAAATCCCAGTTTATAGATCTATCCATTTCCTGTATAACAGTGATGACAATGTGCGGACATGCAAATCCTAGTGCTGCTTATTTTGGAAAGTCAGATCCTGTCTTTCCATAGTGCTTACTCTCTATAGCCCCAGAGCATCTTTAGTCATGAGATTCATTATGACAATGTAGTCTTCAAACAATGGCAGGCAAAAGGGAAGAAAAAGCAAGCAAGGAGGAAGGAGTGACCTTTAACTCAGGGAAAATTTTTCTAACAATTTCCCCTTCACCTTTGTGTACCACTCAATCCCACTATGTACATATTTTCCCTACAGAGGCCCTCATGCTGGCAGCATCATGGACTTTTTCCTAGACCTGACCTTCATTTAGCTGAAGTACAAGATGTTTATGAAGAAACATCACTAGTAGTTCTGTTAAAATAGCTGACAAAGGACCATTTGGCTGAATTGTTCACTGTGCTCTCAGTAACATGTTTATCTTGCCTCTGGAGCACACAGACACATCTCTCTTGCATGCAACATCCCCTCATGAATGCAACTGCAGCCTTGTCTATTTTCCTTCTCATCTGAGGAGGCTCCTCACAGCCTTGAGTTCATTCAGTCCTTGACCTACACCTTACATATCAGTGAACCTACCTCACATACTGATTGGATCCAAGCTCTATGGCCACCTGCTCGTAATCATCATGTGAACTAGTGTTCTTTCACATATTTTGAGCAAAAGTAAAACACAACTTTGTATTTAGTAAAATTAACTCAAAGCTTCCTCAAATTTAATAAACACAAACCTTTCTCCACCTAAGAAGCCTATACTTGAGAGGAAAAATGTATTCATCCAAAAAGATGTTTATTTTAAAATCACTCAATTCATACGTAAAATTATTCCTTCTCACACACACTTTAGAAAAAGCCACCTATGATTAATGTTATCAACATAATTTTGAATTTAAGTTTGCAACTCTACACTTTTACAAAAAACTCACAAAGCCCCATTCTGACAAGCTTGGAAATATTTCTTCTATCAAATAGATTAATTATATTTATATGAGAAAATAGAAAACAAGATTAAAATGATGTTTTTCCCTCTACTTAAAGACTCACTTCATATAATTGCCTGTTATTATCTCCTTTTATGGGTCAGTGAAATTCTAAAAGATTTCAGCTGACTCAAACAAAAAATGTATTAGGGTTCAATTAAGATGTGTTAACATTAATACTTTTTAAAAATTTTTATTCTGTGATAAGTAACCTTATAGGCTTTGGAGGAAAGTTTTGCATTTCTGATTGTCTTCCTGCTGTTGCTATTGCTTTTACTTTGTAAGCATGAGAGTAAATGGAAGGGAAAAGTAAATGAAGGGTAAAGTGTTGAGGCAGACAGTCATTCCTGCATTGTGTAGCTTTGCTTCCCTTGTCATATATCAATTGACCATATAAGTGAGAGTTTATTTCTGGAATTTTTATTATGTTCCACTGATCTATGTGTCTCTTTTTATGACAGTACCATACTTCTTTTTATTATTATAGCTTTGTAGTATAATTTGAAATCATGAAGCATGATACCTCCAACTTCATTCTTCTTCTCAAGATTACTTTGGCTATTCATGGTCTTTTGTAATTCCATGTAAAATTGGGACTTTTTGTTATTTTGTTCTAGCTCTGAAACTAAAATGTTATTGATATTTCTATAGGAATTGCACTGAATCTGAAGATTGCTCTTTTACAAGTGGTGGGGTTTCCACCCCACATGCAAGGCAAGTGTCACCACAGGGCATCAACCTCTGACTGTGTTCATGGCCTCTGCCTTTAGAAAAGAAGTGCTGGCTCATCACACAAAACTGCACATGTGTAGCACTCTTACATACAAATCTTTTACATATAAAAAACCTATCCCAAACCTTATAAGCTAGATATTAAAAAAATTAAAAGCCTATTACTTTATGGCAGAGCAAGTAAACTCAGGAAAGTGATGTATCAGGTCAAATTGCACATTAGTGATGAAAATGAGATTTGACACCAGACAATGACTTAAGGAAAGGTCATCTTTTTAGAGGTCCTGCTCTCTGTTTAGAGCAGTGGTATGCCTGAGTGCAGTCTACAGTAACACCATGTGTATGCACATGTCATTACATTCAGGTGTGCCTGTGAACTAGTAGGTCATCAGGTCTTTCATGTATAGAAAAACAAAGGAACACACACCATTAATGGCACAACGCATGCATGCATACACTCCACTATCACAGGATTCACTTTCTAACAAGCAGTTTTCTTACAAATTGTTATTTGTATTATTATGAAATGTTTTCATTCAATTTTTACCACAGTACAAGCACAATCCTTTAAGCAAAATTAATGCCAAGGAACCACCATCAAATTTAGATTCCCACATTTATATACTACCTATCTGTTAACTCTGTCAATCCAATTAAAGAATGTATTAAATAGAACTTAATTAAATGCAATCAGAAAGAGGAGAAAGCTCTTTACATTTCTTATATTGTTACATAATTTTCATTGTTTCTTCAGGGGAAGAGGATTAATAGTGTTTGTTTAATATTTTCTAACACAAAGGAAACTTCAGCACACAATACCTGGTTCAATCTTCCCACAAGCCAATAATAAGGTAGTTTTATTATTCTTGTTTCCCAGATAAAGGTACCTGAAGCTCACAGATGCTAAATAACTTGCCCTAGACCTCATACCCTTAGGTATCACTGCTAGAAACCCAACACTCTTCAGCCAGCATGACTTTGCTCTTACCACACCACATGCCACGAGCATCCCAGAGGGAGTAAGACTCTGGGAAGGGGGACTTGACTTTTGCAAATCTGAAGCCAAAGTGAAAACTAGATTCCTGAGTTCTTATTTTTACTGTGAGTCACCTTTATCCATCCCAGTCTGTTCATGAAACTAGGGGGAAGCAGATACTGGGGAAGGAATAAATTGAAGGAAAAAACTCAAGAGTAGTTTCTTACAAATCATTTAATATTGGGCAATCTGGACCAGCAGCCACTGCTTACACTCACTGATGACACTGAGCAATCAGGGCTGTGCAGGGCACCAGCAGCAGGTAGAAGCAGTGGCTTCAGTTCCAGGCAGTGGTGTGAGTAGGGCTGATGCTGGAAGCAGATGCAAATACTGGACAGGACAGTGGCGCGTAGGAACAAAGAAGTTTCAGTAACAACCAGAGGTTCGTTCCAATGACAGCAACCCAACCAATATCCCATCTTGGTCTAGTGCCCACACTGACCTGCTCCACCATCCCACCACAGTTCACAATGCACACCATGTTCCATGCTCTTCTGCCTGCTGCTCATGCCCTCCAGGTTCTGCACACACTGCCTGGTGATCAGCACATATCACAGTGACCAGTTGTGCAGTTGCTCAGTTGTTCCACTGTTTTGTCTATTTGCATATTAGGGTGGTATATATATATATATATATATATATATATATATATATATATATACACTCACACACACATACATACACACACACAAACATACACACACACAAACATACACACACACACACACACACACACACACACACACACACAATAGAGTACTAGAGGACTAGAGGCCCGGTGCATGAAAATTGTGCACGGAGGGGTGTCCCTCAGCCCAGCCAACACCCTCTCCAATCTGGGACCCCTTGAGGGATGTCCGATGGTCCAGCAGGATCGAGCCTAAATGGGCAGTCGGACATCCCTCTCACAATTAAGGACTGCTAGCTTCAAACTGTTCATCTGCTTACCTTCCTGATTTCCCCTAACTGCTTCTGCCTGCCATCCTGATCACCCCCTAACCACCCCCCTGCCAGCATAATTGATGCTTAACTGCTCCCTTCCCAGCTTTTTTGCCCCTAACTGCCCTCCCCTGCAGGCCTGGTCACCCCTAACTGCCCTCCCTTACAGGCTAGGTCACCTGTAACTGCCCTCCCCTGCAGATCTAGCCCCCCCTAACTATTCTCCCCTGCAGGCCTGCGTCCCCCCAATTGCCCTTCCCTGCAGGACCAGTCAACCTTAACTTCTCTCCTCTTCCAGCCTGGTCACCCTAACTGCCCTCCCTCGCAGGCCTGGTCCCTTCCAACTGCCATCCCCTCTGGTCATCTTGTAGTGGCCATCTTGTGTCCACATGGGGACAGGATCTTTGACTACATGGGGGCAGCCATCTTGTGTGTTGGAGTGGTGGTCAATTTGCATATTACTCTTTTATTAGATAAGATAGAGGCCTGGTACATGGGTGGGGCCAATGGTTTGCCCTGAAGGGTGTCCCAAATCAGGGTGGGGGTTCCCTTGGGTCATGAGGTGGCCTGGGAAAGGGGCCTGTGGTGGTTTGCAGGCTGGCCATACACTCCGAGCAACCCTAGTGGCAGGCCTTGTATCTGGGATTTATTTATCTTCTACAATTGAAACTTTGTAGCCTGGAGTGGAGGCCTGTGCTCTCCAGGGTATGTGGAAAGATTGGCTTCCTCCATTGCCAGAGAAACCCAAGCCTCCCTCCTGCTCACTCTGTGGCCACAGTCATCTTGATTGGGTATTCACTCCTGATTGTCTGGTGGCCATGGCTGGTGGGCATGGCTGTGGTTGTAGTAGAATGATGCTTAATTTGCATATTACCCTCTTATTAGATAGGATAGACTAGATGCCCAATGCATGAAATTCATGCAAAAGTATGCTTTCCTTCTCCCAACTGCCGTCACTGGCTTCCCTCTGGCACTTGGGACCTGGGCTTCATTCTGGCTTCTGGCAGGTAACCAAGACCGAGGCTTACCTTCTGCTGTTGGCTTTCCTCTCGCAATCCAGGACCAGATCATTGCCTCCTAACCGCTTGCCTGCCTGTCTGACAGCTCCTAACCACCTCTGCCTGCCTGCCTGATTTCCCCTAACTGCCTCTGCTTGCCTGCCTGATAGCCCCTAAATCACTCATCTGCCTTCCTGGTCACCCCTAAGCACTTGCATGCCTGTCTGATCCCCCCTAACCCCTCTGCTTGCCTGCCTGATCACCCCTAACCATTCACCTGCTTGCCTGATCACCCCTAACTGCCTCTGCCTCTGCCCTCACTGCTATGGCTTCATCTGGAAGGACATTCAGAATGACATCCGGAAAGTTGTTCAGCTGTCCTGACTGATTAGCATATTATACTTTTACTATTATAGATAGCCAGGATATGGAAGCAACATGTCCATAGATAGATGAATGGATAAAGATGTGGTATACAAGTATATACACAATGAGATATTACTCAGTAATAAAACAAGAAAGAAATCCTGCCATTTGCAACAACATAGATGAACTTAGAGGGTGTTAATGCTAAGTGAAATAGGTCAGAAAGAGAACGATAAATGCCACATGGTTTCACTTATATATTGACTTTTAAAAAATCAAAAGACACAAATTAAACAAAACAAAAATGGACCCATAGACACAAAGAACAGACCAATGGTAGCTAAAGGAAAGAGGGGTGGAAAAATCTGTGAAAAGGGTGAAGAGGAATATAGTCAGCAATAGTCTGACAGCTTTGCACAGTGATAGATGGTTACTAAAATTAATGTGGTGAGCATGTTAAGATATGTAAATGTAAAATCACAATGTTGTACACCTGCAACTAATATAATACTGTATGCCAACTACAGTTTAAATTAAAAAAAAAAAAGGAGTTGAGTTGGGAAGGTGGGATAAGGGCAGAGGAGCATTAGAGACTTATAGAGTATTAGTAGAAAGCATCCCCAATAAAACTCAAGCATAAATTTACAAACTCAAATTCCAGGAGATAGGGGAATACATGAGGAAAAATAAATAATTTGAGAGGAAGAAAAAGTAGAAAATGGCCTCATTGCAGAGGGGCTGAAATAGAATCAGAAGTTGAAAGAGCTAGCATACACTGCAAAGCCTGAATTAGCTTTCAGTTTTGTAGTGAGTGCATCAAGAGATGCCACGTTCCACATAAACATCTCTGGCAATAGCAGAAACACTAACACAAGCAACCTGCAGCTGCTAAACAGAATGCCAGATCATTATACAAAGAGGCACCAAGACACTAGTAGCAGCACATTTACAAAGACCCTTGTCTGTGCAACAGGACATCGAAGGAACTTTCCACATGAGATGCTCCTTTAGGGCAGTGGTCGGCAAATTCAATAGTCAACAGAGCCAAATATCAACACTACAACTATTGAAGTTTCTTTTGAGAGCCGAAAACTGACTTTTGCGCATGGGCCAAGAAGTTTCAATCGCACTATGTGTGCATGCCTGCATGTGGTATTTTGTGCAAGAGCCACACTCAAGGGGCCAAGGAGCCGCATGTGGCTCACGAGCCACAGTTTGCCGACCACTGCTTTAGGAGATACATAGAGATGCCCCAAACCAAACCTCTGCTTTAGGTCCTAGAATTACAAACAAAATACAAATAAAACAAAGGAAAATATGTGCAGCACTTTAAACTACTGAAGGAAAATTTAAAGAGGACAACATTTTTTTAACCTGCCCTAGTATGATTTTTCCTCACAAAATGCCAAGAAATACAGACATCTGTGTAAAAGAATTTCACTCTGGTAAGAAAGCACAACATATTTTATAAAATTGTTAAAATGTTTTTTTAAAAACGTATCTTATTAATTTATTAGAGGCCCAGTGCATGGATTTGTGCACCTGTGGGGTCCCTCGGTGCCCTCTCACAATCCAGGACCCTTCAGCAGATGTTGGAGAGCCAGTTTCAGCCTAATCCCTTAGGCCAAAGGCCACTTAGGCGTTTATATATATATATATATAGATTTATGCCTTCAAATATTTTATGGGCAACAACTATATTCATTTTGAGTTCTGTGCTAGATCTGGGAATACCAGGAGAAATATATCTGATTCCTAAAAATGATTCATCTCACTATACACTCTGTTGATTAAATCTGAATCAAAATTTGCATTTGGTTTGGAGTCTCAGATTCTGATAAATCAGAGAGGGACCCGGAAAAGTCATGAGAATAGTATCACATGAAGAGAAGTATAGGATTAAGAATTGTCATCTTGGAACTTCTTTAGGCACTTGCTCTCTTCAAACATTTAAAGAGCTGACTTGTCAAAGGAGTGTAGATGTGTTCTGGGGAGCTTCAGAAGGCAGAATTACAGGCATTCTAGGAAGACATAGTTTGACCTAATAAAAATAAGGAGAGAATGGGCTGCCTTAGAAAAGTGTGAGCTTTCTGGAGGTGTATGCCTGCTGCGATCTGAAAGCTGCAGATGAAGCACTCACTGAACAGTCGGGGGACCCAGAACACTGCTCTCCAATTGGCACAGACACGCAGACTCAGAGGAGATCCACACGGCACACAGAAAGGAGAGAGAACTACACAACCAGACACCCGGAGAAGAAACACCATGGGCAGAAGAAGAAACAGCCCGCATACGACAGAAAGGCAGGTATCAACAGAAAAGGAAATAAATGAAATAGAAGCAGGAATAAGCCTGCCAGAGAAAGAGTTCAGAGAAATGATCATAAGATGGATGAAAAGAATGGAAGAAAAAATCGAAAATGTGAGTAAGAGCTAAGAGGAAATGAAGAAGAAGCAAGAAGAAATTCAGAAGAACCTAGAAATGCAGAATAATCAAGAATAAATGAAAAATGATATCACTGCTATAAAGAACTCAATAGAAAGCATCAAAAGTAGACTAGAAGAAGCAGAGGACCACATCAGTGAGCTAGAGGACACAGTAGGAAAAAATACCCAAGTACAGCAGCTTCTAGAAAAAAAAGTTAAAAAGCAAGAGGAGAGCCTAAGGGAACTTTGGGATAATATGAAACAAAACAACATCTGCATAATTGGGGTTCCAGAAAGAATGGAAACTGAGCAAGGATTAGAGAACCTTTTTGAAGAAATAATGACAGAAAATTTTCACAATATAAGAAAGAAAAAACCCACACAAATCCAAGAAGCTCACAAAGTCCCAAGCAAAATGAATCCCACAAAACCGACACCAAGGCCCATTATAATTAAACTGGCAAACACCAATGACAAAGTAAGAATCTTAAAAGCTGCTAGAGAGAAACAGAAAGTTACCTACAAAGGAACCCCCATAAGACTAGCTACTGATTTCTCAACAGAAACTCATCAGGCAAGAAGGGAATGGAATGAAATATACAAAGTCATGCAAAGGAAGGGTCTGAATCCAAGAATATTGTACTCTGCAAGGCTTTTAGTGAAAATTGAAGGTGAAATCAGAAACTTTACAGACAAAAAAGGACTAAGGGAATATATTACCACCAATGCAAAAAATGTTAAAGGATCTGCTGTAATAAAAAGAAATAGGAAGCGAAGAAGGAACTCGGGGGTAAGGACTAAAAATGGCAACAGATAAGTACCTGTCAATAATAACTTTAAATGTAAACGGATTAAATGCTCCAATCAAAAGACATAGGGTAACTGATTGGATAAGAAAACACAATCCATATATCTGCTTCTACAAGAAACCCACCTCAGGAAAAGAGATGCACACAGATTGAGGGTGAAGGGATGGAAGATGGTATTTCAGGCAAAATGAAATGAAAAAAAAAACTGGGGTTGCAATACTTATATCTGACAAATTAGATGTCAAAGTGAAGGATATAAGAGATAAAGAAGGCCACTTCATAATGCTAAAGGGAACAATAGAACAAGAATAAATAACTCTGGTAAATATATACACACCCAATATAGAAGCACCTAAATACTTAGAAAAACTCTGGGAGGACATTAACGGAGAGATTGACAGCAATACAATCATAGCAGGAGACCTTAATACCCCACTGTCACCACTGGACAAATCCTCTAAACAAAAAATCAGCAAAGAAATATCAATCCTAAATGACTCACTAGACCAGATGGAATTAATTGACATCTTCAGAACATTTCACCCCAAAGCCACAGAATATACATTCTTCTCTAGTGCACATTGGTCATTTTCAAAGATAGATCATATGTTGGGTTATAAGAAAAGTCTCTTCAAATTCAAGAAGATAGAAATCATATCAAGCATTTTCTCAGACCACAGTGGCATAAAACTGGAAATCAACTATAATAAAAACAATAGAAAGAAATCAAATGCATGGAGACTAAACAGCATGCTATTAAACAACAACTGGGTAACCAAAGAGATCAAGGAAGAAATAAAAAATATCATGGCAACAAATGACAATGACAACACAACAATACAAAATTTATGGGACACAGTGAAAGCAGTCTTGAGATGGAAATTCATAGCCCTACAAGCCTACTGCAAAAAACAGGAAAAAAATGGTAATAAATTACCTAACCCTACAACTCAAAGAATTAGAAAGAGAGCAACAAAAAAAGCCCAGTGTAAGCAGAAGGAAAGAAATAGTAAAGATCAGAGCAGATATAAACAACATGGAGACCAAAGAAACAATTCAAAAGATCAACAAAACCAAGAGCTGGTTCTTTGAAAGGATAAACAATATTGATGGACTTCTAGGCAGGCTCACCAAGAAGCAAAGGGAGAAGACCCAGATAAACAAAATAAGAAATGAAAGAGGAGAAATAACAACAGACCCTGCTGAAATACAAAGGGTTGTTAAAAAATACTATGAGCAACTCTATTCCAACAAATTGTACAACCTGCAAGAAATGGACACGTTCCTAGAAAAATATAACCTTCCAAAACTCAATCAGGAAGAATCTAAATATCTCAATAGTCCAATAACTATGGAAGAAATTGAAGCAGTCATCAAAAAGCTTCCAGCAAATAAAAACCCAGGACCAGATGGCTACACAGGAGAGTTTTACCAAACATTCATGGAAGAATTAAAACCTATTCTCCTCAGACTATTAAAAAATATCAAGAAGAAGGAACACTTCCAAACAATTTCTATGAAGCCAGCATCACCCTAATACCAAAACCAGATAAAGATAACACAATGAAAGAGACAATATCTCTCATGAACATAGATGCCAAAATCCTCAACAAAATTCTGGCAAATCGGATCCAGCAGTACATCAGAAAGATCATACATCATGACCAAGTAGGACTGCAGGGATGGTACAATATCTGCAAATCAATAAACATGATACATCACATAAACAAATTGAGAGATAAAAATCACATAGTCATATCAATTGATGCAGATAAAGCATTTGACAAAATCCAACACTCTTTCTTGATAAAAACTCTCAGCAAAGTTGGAATAGAAGGATCATAACTCAACATCATAAAAGCCATATATGATAAACACACAGCTAACATCATACTCAATAGGCAAAAACTAAAACCATTTCCCCTAAGAAGAGGAACAAGACAGGGATGCCCATTCTCACCTTTCCTGTTCAAAATAGTACTGGAAGTATTAGCCATTGCAATTAGACAAGAAAAAGAAATAAAAGGCATCCAAATTGGAAAAGAAGAAGTAAAGCTGTCCTTATTTGCAGATGACATGATACTGTACATAAAAAACCAAAAGGACTCCATCCCAAAACTAATTGACTTAATAAATGAATTTGGCAATGTAGCAGGATACAAAATTAATGCCATGAAATCTGTGGCATTTCTATACACTAATAGTGAAATTACAGAAAGAGAGACTAAAAAAGCAATCCCATTTACCATCACACTAAAAAATTAAGATACCTAGGAATAAACCTAACTAAAGAGGTAAAAGACCTATATGTGGAAAACTACAGGACACTGAAAAAAGAGATAGAGGAAGATGTTAACAGATGGAAGAGCTTACCATGGTCATGGATTGGGAGAATCAACATCATTAAAATGTCCATACTACCCAAAGCAATCTATGGATTCAATGCACTACCCATTAAAATACCAACGACATATTTCACAGACCTAGAAAGAACTGTCCAAAGATTCATCCTGAATAAAAAAGTCCCTGAATAGCCACAGCAATCCTAAGAAAGAAGAATAAAGTAGGTGGGATCTCAATATCAGACTTCAAGCTGAATTACAAAGCAACTGTTTTCAAAACAGCCTGGTACTGGCACAAGAACACACACATAGACCAATGGAATAGAATAGAAAATCCAGATATCGACCCAAACCACTATGCTCAATCAATATTTGACAAAGGAGGCATGGGCATACAATTGAGTCAAGACAGTCTCTTCAATAAATGGTGTTGGAAAAATTGGACAGATTCATGCAAAAAAGTGAAACTAGACCACCAATTTACACCATACACAAAAATAAACTACAAACGGATACAGGATTTACACATAAGATGAGAAACCATAAAAATACTAGAGGAATCCACAGGCAGCACAACCTCAGACATATGCCGAAAGAACTTCTTCACTGATACTGCTCCAAAGGCAATGGAAGCTAAAGAAAAAATAAACAAATGGGACTACATCAAAATAAAAAACTTTTGCACAGCAAAAGAAACCATCAACAAAACAACAAGAAAGACAACTGTATGGGAGACCATATTTGCAAATGTTATCACTGATAAAGGTTTAATCTCCAAAATCTACAGTCAACTTATACAACTTAATAAAAGGAAGATAAGTGATCCAATAAAAAAATGGGCAATGGACCTAAATAGAACCTTTCAAAAGATGACAGAAGGAAGGCCAAGAGACACATGAAAACATGTTCAAAGTCACTAATTATCCGAGAGATGCAAATCAAAAAGACAATGTGATAACATCTTACACCTGTCAGAATGGCAATCATCAACAAATCAATGAAGGACAAGTGTTGGCGAAGATGCAGAGAAAAAGAAACCCTTGTGCACTGTTGGTGGGAATGCAGACTGGTGCAGCCACTGTGGAAACAGTATGGAGTTTCCTCAAAAAACTAAAAATGGATCTCCCATTTGACCCTGTAATCCCACTCTTAGGAATTTATCCTAAGAAATTACAAACACCAATCAGAAAGGATTTATGCACCCCTATGTTCCTAGCAGCACAATTTACAATAGCTACAATTTGAAAACAGCCTAGGTACTCATCAGCAGATGAGTGTATCAGAAAATTGTGATATATCTACACAATGGCATTCTATGCTGCCATTAAAAAGAAGGAACTCTTACCATTTGCAGCAACCTGGATGGAGCCTTATGCTTAGTGAAATAAGCCAGTCAATGAAGGAGAAGCACCACATGATCTCACTCATTTGTGGATAATAAAGAACATTGTAAACTGATGAACAAAAGGATAAAGAGGCAGTAAAACATCAAACAGACTGTCTTTCAAGCAGGAAGATTAAAGAGAGGTGGGGTAGATAAGAGATCAATCAAAGGGTTTGTATCCATGCATATAAGCATAACCAATGAACATAGACACTGGGGGGTTGGGGTATGCCTGGGAGAGAGTGAGGGCACTGGGGAGATATGTATACATGTAACACAATTTAAAAAAAATGAAAAAAAATAAAAGTGTGAGCTTTCTGACATTGAAGATAATTAAATAGAGGCTGAATAACCAAATTGATAGAGATAACTTAATGGGGCTTTCAGCTCTTATATAAAGTTGTATTAAATTTATACATCTGAGGTGGGGACAGTGGTTTAAGAAAAATCAATCAGAAAGTCATAAAATTAGCATTTCATAATTTTAAAACAATATTGTATTATCTGTTTGGCTAATTTTTTTTTAAATGATAAAGTCATGAAACAATGGCCAATGACAAGCAATAAATATGTCCCCTTTTGGGGATTAGGTGGAGTATGTGACCATAATTCCTTAAACTCCTGTTGGAGTCCAGGTCTCAGAAATTTCTGTAGAAGTCTATTTCTTCTACATGTACCACAAGTTACAGTCTGAACAAATAGTAAGTGTAACAATGGTAAGTCCCCAAGTGCAGCCCTGGGTCTCCTTACACATTAGGTACCAAATGGTCATTGGAGATACAATGCCTTTTACGACAGAAGTAGTTCATTAACATTGGTTGGACATAAAATATATGCTTTTAATACCTTATGTCTGAGTATGCATCATTTCTATGAATGTTACCTGTTTTTATTGAATGTCTGGGCAGGTGGTAGTTATTTTGGTCCTGGGTATTACAAGGCAGCTTTATGCAGGCTGTCAAATTGCTTTCCAAATTGGTTGAAGTGGCAGTTGTTACAGAATTAACTGGATCAATGGAGTCTAAAGAATCTAAGTTGAATCAGAATCAGATTCCTCTGCTGAATAATCTTGATCCTCTTTAGAATCCTCTAAAAAATGTTTACTACTTCTGTTTTTTCTTCTTAAAAGAGATGGTTCTTGAACACCAAGTTCTTTTTACTATATTTTTTTTTGGTGGTGATAATGTCAGATATCCCTGTTGCTTAGAACCCTACCATTTGAACAGTGTGATATGAAGTATAAAAGCAGACAATTTCAGAACAGAAGCATGTGAAAACATTTAGAATGTAATAAAGGAGGTATCACAATATGTGGTACTGGAAAAACTGGCTAACTGTTTGGGAGGAAAGTTAAATTCCTACTTTTTTCCATTATAAATTTTATCAAAATTCAAAGATAATATATAAAGTTAATACAGCATACTCACAGTAGGAGAAAATAATGTTTATTTTAAATGACATTGTGGTGGAGGTCTTTCTAGTCATGACAACAAAGCAGAAACCAAAAGTTTACAAATGAGAATGTTCCATATAACAACAAAGGGAATAATCAATTAAATGCAAACACAAACTGGGAATGATGTGAATACATAACTAGTTCTTAAAAATGAATATGAATGAGAGAAAAAAGTGTCCCCCAAATGAGCTTAGGACATAAAGAAGTAATCAGTAAATAATTAATCAGTACAGAAGAAATAAAAATATCTAGTAAACAAAGAAATTAAAATTATAAACACAAGAAAATGCAATGTTGACCTATTAAATGAAGGAAAATTTTTCTTCAGCACTTGATGACCTACTGGTGAAGAAATAGGAACTTTCATACTCTGCTGATGGGAGGATAAACTTTTAAAGAATTGATCATTAAGCAATGAATTTCTATGTTTCAAAACCTTTCTAGTATGCATTTGCAAAATATATTAAATCAATTAATATGTGTATATCTTTTGAAATAGGAATTTTATTTCTAGGAATTTATTATAAAGAAAAATATTAGATGTATGTAAAAATCTAAAATAAAAACATTCATTAAAGATTACAATATAGGCATGCATTATTTTTGTGGAGAAATATGTGATTTTTGATTATTTTCTGTTTTAAAGAATGCTGTAATAAATTTGCTTCTACATACAGTGATTTATTTGTTTACAGAGAACTTCCTCAAGTGAGATTTTCTCATGCCTTGATCTTCTTTATATGTAGATTTGTTATTTGCCTTGCACAAATTCCAGATGTTCTCTCCTTTGATTTGTCATTAAGGATTTCTATCTATCTATCCATCCATCCATCCATCCAACCATCAAGTCTAACCATCTACCTATCCATATAACCATCTACCTATCCATCTAAAACAGCCTAATATTGTGTTTACGGTGAAATGAGTGTGCTAACTGGGTCCATCCTCAGCACACCTGCCAGATGTAGAGTAAATGGAATGGTATTTGAACCAACAAACCAGTTCAAAGACATGCAAAATATAAGGGGAATATCTCTACTATTATATCTGCCATGTTAAGAACACAGATCTATTCCTCCACCTAAATAAAAACCAATTAGAGCCTTCCAAATGAGGTGCTGAAATTCCTTATGTTGAGATGCCATCTAAGATTTTTAAATGTTAAGTATCAGTTTTTTCATGCTTTGCCTTTAGATATAAATCTAAGCCACCAATCATTTTCAGCTATCACTATGGAGGAACTTGTGGGATTTGAGGTGATGAAAAGCTTACCTTTCCACACTATGCATAAAACATTTTAGTGCCTAAGATTTAGATTAATCACTGCCATGTTTTCTTCACCTCTAACCTCTGCTTTACTTCATCTGAATCTACTTGTACACTGGTGCTGAGAACTTTTATATCTGTAGCACCTTTCTCTGTTCTAATTTAATCTTTTTTTATCATCTAATTTAATCTCTTTTATCATCTTTGTTAAATCCCCAAATTCCTTAACCACCGTGTGCAATCTTTGATGATAGAACTCTATCTCTTAGTGCTGCCTTACTTGCTGACCAAAGAATGCTTCTGTATTCTACCACATGGAGAGTTTTTAGGAAAGCCAGGCTTAGGGGTAAGGAGATGCCTAAGATATACAAGCATCTCAAGTGTCCTGATGTGGTGAATGAATCCCACCCTGGGAAAACTAAGTGTGAAGACTTACATGGAACTTCTCTAGGATGTCTTCTTTAAAAGAGAAGTCAGGATAAAAGAAACAAATGAGACCCAAACACAACTGAATCTTAAAACACAGCAGCTGGGCACCTGATACCATCAGATTCATCCAGTTGAAACTCTCTTCTAAGTTTCTCTTTCTCTGAATTCCTTATTCTATTCCCCTAAGGAAAAAGCTTTCTCACATTTGTCAAGTAGAGTCAGCCCCTGCACAGAGCCCAGCATGCAGCATTCACTCAATAGTGTTTGATGAATGAATTAATATGAAAGGATAAGCAGTTTCCTGTTTTCCTTTTTGTCTTCATGAGAGAGAATAAGCCTCCAAATTTGTAAAGACAGTTCGTGATAAATTTTGTACATCTAGTAAGGAGCTCATTTGTATCTGGGACCCAGTTTCCTTTGCCTGCAGCTGAAAGTAGACAGAGAAGACCCATGTGTCTAGATTTACATTAGACCTGATAGGTAGTCTCAAAGATAATAACACACAGAGACCGGATCTAGGAGGAGATGATAATCAACAAAAGACAAGCAAATTACAAACTCATACATGACACAGACATAAGATAAATAAAAGAAAAATATACAGAAGTATGTGTGTTCGTTTTTCAAAGGAAGCTGGAATGATTAAGAAATCTGATAACTAGTAGATGGGAGAGTACACACTGTGTACCACTCTGGGCCCTGCTCCTTGGCTGTTTTCCACCACAATTAGTCATCTGGCAATCTTACAAGATCTTAATAAAAATAGCTCATACGATTTAGTCACATCAGAAAGGTCATCAAAATGAGTGATCACAAAATGATTTGAAAGGGTCACAAGCTAAGTCTGCATTTATGACATGCTCCTTAAAAATTGCCTTATCTCTTTTCTCTCCAAAGAACATACCAGAAGGATAGTGTCACAACTCTGGCAAACTCACTCTATCCCCAAAATCTATTAATAATCATGTTGTGAAGTGTGTGCAACTGTCAGGAGCCCAATAAAATCCCACAGCATTCTTCTCTTTTATTTTCCTTCCTCAGAAGAGTGACTTTTTCTAATCTTGTTATATACATTTCCATGCTCTCTAACCTAGTTGATAACAGATGATTTTTACCTGCAATTACATCAGTTCTCATGACCCAGAGGGCTTTAATAAGACATAGTCACACAATTTATATAAATAAATACACTCAAGAGATTTACAAAGCCTCTCACAGTTCACAAAATCCATTTACACTTAGTTGTCATTCCAAACTTAAAACCACCCGATGACTTGTTTGTGCAGATTATGATGGATTTTTTTTCCCATTTTAAGGAGAAAATTGAAGTTTAGAAAGTTTAAGGGAAATTCTCAAGGTTAACATAGCACATAAATGGTTAGTAATTATTGAAAATCATATGTCTGCCTTTAAAACTATGATGACCCTGTATTTATACATAGGATGCACAGCTGGGAGAGAGACAGGTAATAGATTCTTTGCCAACATAACAAAAGCTTCTGTAATTACCTCTTTATTGTTATTCTACTTTTCTCACTAGAAAATGATACTTTGCAGGAAGGCCCAATTACATAATTTTCAGAAACCAAGGCCCTGTTCTCAGGGTCTTCCCAATGCAAAATCGAAGAGGAAATAAAACTGTTCTTCTATCAATGAACCTATATGCATAACCCACGGACAGACACTAGTTCAGGGAATGCCTGGGGAGGGGACAGGAGTTAGGTGGAGGTGGTCAATGTGGGGAGGGGAGGGGGCAGCTGTAATACTTTCAATAATATAGATAATTTTTTTAAGAATCAAATTTTTTTAAAAGTCCCCCTGAGATTTTTAACTCTTCAGAAATCCTTATTCATTTTTGGTTACTTCTGTTTGCTTCACACTTAGTGTTTCCTCAGGCTGTTAGTCTCCAGTGTGCCATGCACCTAATCCAACCTACACACTTGCAAAGAACTCACATACTTGTTTTTTTGCCATTTCCCCCCATGACATTATTTCTCTTTAAATATGCTTTTATTGATTTTAGAAAGAGAAAAAGGGAGAAAAAGAGAAACATTAATGTGAAAGAGAAACATCTATCAGTTACCTCCCACATGCCTTCTACTGGGGTTTGCAACCCAGGCACTAACTGGGAATTGAACTGGTGACCTTTCTGTGCATGGGACAATGCTCAACCAACTGAGCCACACAACCCATGATATTAGAAAGAGGCAAATACATGAGTTCACACAAAGACATTAATGATAGTAATTGTATAAATGGATATCTCTTCCCATGGCAAAGTTATTTCTTTGTGAATCTCTAATGGGCTCACTTCAGACATCAGTAACAAGAGGAAAAGAGGAAAACATTTGGAAATAGCTTCTTAACCTTCATCCTTGCTATAACTAACAATCTGGATATTTTCATGTCTACAACCCTGAGTTTGTATAATGATTTGTCTATATTGCTTTTAAAATTAAAAATTACATTTTAAATATGTTTAGATAATTATTCTGAAATATTACCTTAATGAAAATAATAAACTGGTCATGGCCCATGTGGTTCAGTTGATTGGCGTTATTGTCCCATGCACAAAAAGGTCATGGTTAGATTCCCAGTCAAGACACATACCTAGGTTGCAGTTAGGTTTCTGCTTGGAGTGTGTAAGAGCAGGCAACTAATCAATGTTTCTTACCTCTCTCTCTCTCTCTCTCTCTCTCTCTCTCTCTCTCTCTCTCTCCCTTCCACTCTTTCTAAAATCAATAAATGTATCTTCAGGTGAGGATTAAAAAATAATAATAAAGAAAAGAAAATATAATAAACTGCCATTCACAAATAACACTTACTTTCAAAAATGTTATAAATGACAGCTGTAAAAGACAGAGTAAAGAACCTGGATTCTGGAGAAGTTCCCCAGTGGGTCTTCCAAGGGAAATTAAATGGCCTGTTTCTCTGAACCATTTTAAGCTCTGATTACATTTACGATTAGAAAATGCACAGAGGAAACAATATTTCAGAGGAGCGTCTGACTGGGATAAATTAGCATGCCTCTGGTCCCTCATGGATGACAGCATATGTCACTGTTAACCTTGCGCTACATTTCTGAGCCGGTGTCCAGCACAGCCTCTGAGGCCATCTGCTTTCTATGGTTGTCAGCCCTGAAAATAGCCTGAGATGGCTGCATCCCTGCAACACAGTCTTTCTGCTGTTTTGATTAGAAAAGCACCTCCACCCTAATCAATCTTTCTGTTTTATCTCAAGCATGCATTGGACGAACTTCCTAGGTTTGATTCTTTAGTACACATGATAGGCTTTGAATCCCCAGCTATTTGACATCCAGGTGGCTGCCATGCATGTGTAACACAATGTTATGAGTCACACTGGCTCTGTACTCTGTGCACTGGGACAAAAATATGCACTAAATAATACTCCAAGGGCATGGGCATTAGGTAGCCCTGTGCTTGTATTTTCCTTAATCTATTCAGCATTCTCCTTACTGATCTACATACTCCTGGTGATGTCATTTTCCTTTATTCCATCTATTATGTTTTCTTGCCTTTCTTGGTGGCTCTTCCAAATACCTGTATCTGATGGCTGAGGCACATCACCAAACTGTGTGCTAAAATGGTGAAAACAGGACCTCTGAAAACACAGAACTATTCCATGTAGATTTTTAATTCAAAATGAGTTGTTTTTTTACCTAATTAAGCAAGCTTACTTGAAGAAAGATGGTGAAGACATTATTTTCAGAAAGAGACATTTTTTCTAAATGTTTCAAATAAAGCTAAAAGATAAGGAACATAGGGGCGAACGAGAAGGGACATTACTTACCAAGTCATTACATTTAGAAATCGTGGAGACACGTATTGAATTGCTGTGTTTCTGAACTGGATGCCGCTCTGCAGAAATCCTCCTGTGACTTTTTCATTGCCTTCATTCAATTTTATATTGTTTTGAAGGTCCAGGCAGAGAGGATATGTAATTGGACATTTGGTGAATGCGGAGGAGTAAAACTGTGTCCAAAGTTATTAGCTTATCTTCGCTTGAAGAGCAAGAAGAACATTTTATTTCATCTAACTTTTTATAGTGATCAATTAATCCTTTGCTTCAAGGATGACAATAGAATGACTTTATTCATTCTCATGGAAACATTGCCATCTAGTGAGTCACTGCATTAATGCAGAGCAGCTTGAAGATGGAAAAATACTCAACACTCTGGGGCAGTCAATGTGGTATGCTCTCCTGTAGGAAACTTACTAGCTAGACTCTGCTTGTAATTGTAGATACAAAATAATAATTCAAAGAAGTTGTAGCAAAAAAACAGCATATCTGACCAATAGTTTCCAGATACCCTATAAACAAATTCTGAAAGATGATTGTAATTGAAGATAATTGTTATTTATAGGAACCAACATTCATAATGGTTCACCAAGTTTTTGTAATGATAGAACTTCGTCCTAGTGTTTGGAGACCTAGGGAGTTTGGCAAAATAGCTCTTCAACTTTTTAATTTCAGATGTGATTTCAATGAACAGTATAAAGATTCTGCCAAGAAATTTGATATATAAGGAGCTACCCTTAAGCCTGTAATTTTGTGTACAATTTCAAAGGGTGCATAGAATGATTGAAACTCAAGCAGGCAAAGAAACCCTGGACTGATTGATAATAATAATAAACTAGTGAATTACTAATAATGATATCACACTTGCTATGTGCCAGAACCTTGTTTAAAGTGCTGTTCCTGTGTTAACTCATTTAATTACCATACTTTTTCTAAGTAGATTATTAACCCATTTCACAGAAAAGGAAACTTGAATACATAAAGATGAAAATATTTCCCCAAAACTACACAGACACTAGCATGTGCAATTAAGATTCAAATCCAGGTAGGCTGACCCCAAAGTTCATGCTCTGTCACATTGTCCGGGGCCTATCACAAAGAGAGGACTGTGGAGGTGGCAAGATGGGCAGACAGAAACCTTGCCTATTGGTTTCAGTCTAGTCAATCTCTCTAAACTATCTCTATAGCCTAGTTGTTTTTTTACTATGCTTCAGTTGCCCAGAATTGCATCATAATAGATAAACATGCACAACCTAATTGGTAGAGGTGGGGGCAGGGAGAGACATAAGACTTTCAGAACCCTTAAAAAGGAAGTGTACAGCAAGTCTAAGTTATCAGGATCTTTAAGACCTACAGCGTTGGGTGGATAGCCACTGGGAGACCAGTTCATTAGCACAAAAGCACTGATTTTAAGCAAATAATGTGAGTTTTAGGGGGCAAAAGTTATGACAGATCTTCCCTGTTCTGTTGGCCCTTTAATCTGTTATCTTCATATCTTGTTCTTCATAGAGCTCTATCAAAGCACACTACCCAGATTTATTTGCCTGTGGTCACACTAGGAGAGAAGGGTTACAACTTCTCCCTGGCATGCAATTCTCCTGGAAGGCAATGGTATAAGGTTGTGGGATGGGGTGCAAATACTGGCTTGCCATCCATCGAAGATGTTCTGTAATCTAACCCCAGACCATCCTACCTGCATCCCTCCCCAGAGGGGTTGGGAGATGCGGGGAAGAGGCTGTTGGACAACAATAAGCCTTCCTCGGTAGAGCCCTTCTCCCAAACCTCAAAACATTTAGCTTTGTTAGAACAATATCCTTTGGCAGCCATTCCTAGCTGCTAAGAGAGGCAGTGGGAGAACTTTGATGAAAGGATCTGCTTATTTCCAATATAACTTTTAAAAAATATAGGCACTCTAGTTTTTTGACTTTGCCATGCATTTTTTCCTTCTAAATGAATATTGGGAAGACTTTAAAAGCATCATCTTCTATTCCAGGGACGCTTTTCCTGCCCCACCTTTAGTCTAAACACTTAAGATACAAATAGTGATTGTTGTCACATGAATGCAACTGCTTTTGCTAACACAGAGCTTCTGATGTGGAAGAAGAGGAACAGACGTGAACGTCCACGGATGGTAAAAATGTTTTCTCCAGAGTACCCTGATGGATCCAGAAGAAAGACGCACATGTTTTCCAATTAAGAAAATGCCTGCCGAGTGATGGGTAATGCCATATGTCTGAGCCTCTTAAATGGAAATGAACAGCCGACATCTGTTTGCTAAAAAAGAAAATAAATGGATTATTTGTCTTTATGGCCTGGTATTCTGAACTTTCTAAATATCATCATTGCATTTCTGTTATCTCCACTGTTATCTTAAGTATACTTGGACTATCTGATGGTGATTTAATAATTCAGTAATTAATTTAGGGAAATTTAGCTTTTTTTACTCATTCTTTAAAAATACTATTTTCTCACTTAAGAACTCAGTGGATTCCAGTATAGTTTTAAGTGATTTTTAATATTCAGTAATAGAGGTCTATTCTTCAACATACTTTACCACTGGGCAATAAATTTTTCCTTACAAATCACTGAGTGATCAAATAAAAAAGCTTTTGAAAAATCTGAATAAACTTCATCTATTGCCTCTTCTTTTTCTTATTCTTTTATGAGCAGTTTGAAAGACTTGGTCAAAATGTTAAGTGAATAATAAAAGTCAGAGAGGGGTCATATTTTCTTTCAAAAGAGGTATATTTTCTTAAGTCCACCCAACTAGAATTTTCTAACTATAGGGGAAATAAGGAGCCTCATGAAGAGAGAATTCTGCTTTCATTTTTCCATTCAAAGTACAGAATTGTGTTCTTCTGACCTAAGTGTCTACACATATCTATATTAAAAGGATTCTTTAAGTTAATACTTTGTAAAAAATGATAAAAGATTTCATTGCAAAGTACTAAAATTTATATAATAGGAACCAGACATAGCTAATAATTCATAGGACACAACTAACAAGAGTATTTGGTCAGTTATGAGATTGAATACCTCTTTGCTGAGAACAAATGAAGCTCCTAGTGAAAAAAAGGTACTGAGTTCTGTTCCAACTTCGTAGGTGCCATGTGGCTACTGCTCCAGTGGATGCATGTCAAGATCTTTAAAACTCAGACAGGATCTTTGTTTAGGTGCTTGTTAAACTGATGAAAATAATCTACAGTGTTATTATATATATATATATATATACATATATATATATATATATATATATGTATATATATATATATACACACACATATATATATAATATGTTATATTATATATAACTATAATATATATTACATAATTTTATAATAAGTGTAATATAGATAATAGATAATATATATTATTATATGATTTTATAATAAATATAATATAGATAATACCATTCATTTGAGGATTACTGTGCTAAGTGGTCCTGGTATACTCTGGTACACTACATCATCTTTTTTTTTTTTCATTTAGTTCTCCCCTAATGAAACATAAACTCCATGAAAGCAGAGACTTCTTTTCTTATTCATCATGTATCACTGGTCACTGGGACAGTGACTGCTATGAAATCTGTAAATCTACATATATATTTAAAAGGCTAATATCCAAAGTGCCTCTGTAGGAGTTTGGGAGACTGGGAGTTCAATTGCTCACTATGATGTGCACTGACCACCAGGGGTGGCGCAGGATGAAGGAAGGCCCTGGCTAGTGGCCAGAAGGCCCAGATCAGCCCTGATTGCTAGCCAGGCCTGGAACCCTAGCAATACATGAATTTTGTGCACTGGGCCTCTAGTTTGCCAGCTAAATGAATGAATGAATGTTGACAGTATTAAAATAAATATTTGGCAGATGAATAAATGAAGGCTTCAGCAATGTGGACTTGCTTTAAAAAGCTGTCAAAGAACAAGTCTTTTATCCAAGGTCAAACAGTAAGTTTGGGGGCTGAAATATAACCAAGTTTTATCTGACTTTAAAAGCCAAAGGATATAGTTCAGAGAAATAAAGCCTACTGCTCTGAAAAGCATTGTTTTCCTCCAAACGCAATCTGTGCACTGGCTCAACCAGAGGGACAGTCAGCCTTGTCCTTATAATCTGAGCAGGATGCTTGGCTTCTCAACGTTCTGACAGGAAACTCCATTCTCTCATCTGCTTCTAAGATAGGAAGCATTAAAGTCCTTCATCAGGACACTTTTACTTGGTGCCCCACTGGAAAGTGTCACCCATTTGTGAAGGAAGGTGACATTTCCTATTTGTCATTATTACATACTAGTTCACAGCAATAGCATAGGGCATTACATAATTTTTCATAGCAACTATTATCATATAGATTATATTGGGTCCCTTCATTCTCTCAGCCATTTACCTTCTTTATACTGGGGCTTCACAACATTCCCCATCCTCCATAAACTAGCTTCCTATCTTCAATGGCCTTTTAGAGATTCAGGCTGCATTCAGAAACTGAAGAATATTCAAACTAAAAATTGTATGTTCATGATAACATTTAAAAACTAGGAAGTAGTAAAAAATAAGCTTTCTGGACTAAGTATGCTGGGGGACCTCTGTTTTCCTCTCCTTGAGTGAAGTGTAGAAGAGCACTTAGGGTAGCTGAGGGAATCCTGGGACAACATTTATCAGCAATGTGATTGGAGACATTGCTTTATTCTGCAGCTTTAATCCTCTTAAAGTGAAAACCTTAGGATAATTTACTTCTGTTTGACCCAGAAATTCCACTTCTGGGAATATATCCCAAGCATCTTGAAATGCCCATTAGGAAAAATATACACATCTCTATGTTCATAACAGCACAATTTATAATAGCTAAGATCTGGAAGCAGTCCAAGTGCCCTTTAGTTGTTGAGTAGATTAAAAAGTTGTGGTACATTTTCTCCATAGAATACTATGTAGCAGTAAAAAAGAAGAATCTCATGCCCTTTGAGATAGCATGAAGGGACCTAGAGAGTATCATGCTAGGTGAAATAAGCCAGTCAGAGGAAGACAAACATCACATGGTCTCACTTATATGTGAAATCTATTGAACAAAATAAACTGATGAACAAAACAGATTCAGAGATATGAACATGGTGTGGATGGCAGGAAGAGATTAACCAAAGAATTTATGCACATGTGCATTGCCCATGGCCACAGACAATAATGCAGTGAAGACCTGAAATGAAGATCAGGTGGAGGGAGGCAAAGTGGGGAAAAGGGAGACATCTGTACTACTGTCAATAATAAAAAAAATTCTAAGTAAATAAAACAAAACTTACCTATAGGGCTATTTGATCATTGAAATTTTTAATTTCTTTTATTCAATGGGCATTCATATTATAAAAATTATAAAAAAATATTTAATGAAAAGTAAATCTTATATTCACCCCTGTTCTCTAAACCTGAAATTGAATACTGTTTCTTATGTGTCTTTTCAGATATGCATATGCAAGTAAATATAGTTTTTATTCATTTTTAACATCAAAGGCAATTTCTTACACATCACTCTTCATCTTGTTTTCTTACTTATCAATATGTCTTAAAGACCTTTCCATAGAGGAGAGCTCACCAAAAGCTTACACATCCTTTTGAAAAGCTCCATGGAATTATATTTGTACTTAACAAAATTATATTTAAATAAATATGGAAGAACAGACAAGACAAACAAACTAGACATTTTGAAAAGAGAATAACAACAAATGTAGAATAATTCTACTCAGCTGTCTAAATGTCTACAGATAGTCTGAAAAAAATAAGTAAAACAGTACAGAACTAGGACAAGACAGCTCACAAACAGAAAGAACATAAAAATGACCCAGTACTCATAAAAAATTTTATTGACCTAGTATACAATACAAGCTGTGTAGAAAATTGATATTTTAAAAAAGTTAAATTATATAATTGTCGTATCCAACACATATTACAAATGGATTGAAGAGATAAATGTAAAAAAACTATATATGAAAATGTAAGCAAACATCTATGTAATCTTAGAGTTAATAAGGGTGTTTTAAGCAAAAGAAGAACTTATAGCAAAATTAATTCTAGCAAGAAACTATAGCAAAATGAAAAAAAGAACTATAAATAAAATGATAAATTTATGCTTTCTATTTCAGTTTATACTAATTGCTTTGACTACATAAATAGTAAAATTCCATTACATCAGAAAATTTAAAGGAAAATTACAAATAAAAAAACCTTTGGTATAAGACGTCTTGGAAATTGTTAGATAATGAAACAAAGAGAAAAGAAACAGACATCATCTCTTATATTCTAGAAGTTTTAGGAGGACAGAAACAAGAATAACATTTTAAAGACTAAAGCAGACATGGTTTCCTGAGAAGGCTGAAGAAGCTGGAGGGCACTTAAAGCTGAATGGGCAGCAAGAGTGTTATCATGGGTTAGAGAAGCAGCTCATAGACGTTCCAGTTAATATGGAGGTAAAATAAGGACCTGCTTTAAAAAATATTAGTCAGAAACTACCCAGAATCTTTTATAGTCTTTATTTTTCTGAACATCTTAATTAAAATTTAAAATGACTGACAATGTTAACTTCCTTGAGAACTAGAGGAGCATTCGCAGAAGTTCATGGAATATGCAATGTCTTGCAATCCTTACTGAGGGCAAAGCAACTGCATAAAAGAGTATGATGTTAATTATTTATAATGGTGCTATGGAAGAGGTGAAAATAAAGGGCCTCTTTTACCTTGGGGATTTGGGTTGGCAAGTTACAGGACAGAAGGGAAATCACTTTGAAATTACAGAAAATCAGAGACTAGAAATTTTGGTTTGCGTCAAAAGCCATCATGATTTTTGGTGAACTCCATTTGATGAACCACAGCAATAACTGAAAGGGGTTAGGGGAGTTTATTATGTTTTTTCAGGGCCTGGTTATATTCATGTGGAAAGATATATGGTTTTATATTACTTTCACCTAATTTATGTGCCATTCACTAACAAGATGATCTTTGCAGTTCATCATTCACAACTCACTTCCATACAGTTTGGGAACAGTACCTCAAAAAGATTCCATCACCTAGCCAAAACTCAAAATACAAAGACCTAAGGGGTCTGCTTCAGATTTGGAAACAGATAAAAAGATTGGAAGATAATAAGGCAGACAGATGATTAACAACTTTATATTGAAAAAGGTCTCACTAGTAGTAATAAAAATAAATACCACCCAATATAACTGTAAGCAAAGTATGTAAGGTAATAACAATTCACTAAAGAAAAGGTTATATAAATGCCCAATAAACATTTTTTACAGATATATACCTTGTTGGTAATGCAAAATGGCAAGTAATGCTAAAAGCATAATGAAATACTTTTTGTTTTTCTGTGAGGTTGGGAAATATAATTAAATGCACAACTCTCAGTACTGGTAAATGCTCAGTAAAATATATGTTCCTGTATACTTACTACCATCCTGAAGGGTAAGTTGATGTTATGTTTCAAGAGCCTTCAAGTTGTGAATTTTTTTTGGTTTTGCATTTCTATTTGTACAGTTATTTTAATAAAATTATCAGATGTGTACAAAAAGATTTATTTACAGGAATATCCATGGAACATGGTGAAAGTTTCAAACAACTGACATGTCAGTCAGTAGCATGTTATCATATAAATATTTTACCAAACTATGAATTGGCTTAAATCACATTTTATGAAAAATGTAGTGGCAAGGGAAATTTCTTAAAAAATATACATAAATTAAAAACCAGATTATATAATCATATATACTAGAGGCCCAGTGCATGAAATTTGTGCATGGGGAAGGTCCCCTCTGCTCAGCCTGTACCCTCTCCAATCCAGGACCTATCTCACAATCCTGGACTACTGTCTCCTAATTACTCACCTGCATACCTGTTTGGTTGCCCCTAACTGCCCCTCCCACCCTGCCAGCCTAATAGCTCCCAATCGTCCCCCCCACCTTGCTGGCCTGGTTGCCCCCGATTGCACCCCCCCTGCCAGCCTGGTCACATCTTACTGCCCCCTCTGCCATCCTGGTTGCCCCCAACTGCACTCCCTGCTGGCCTAATTGCCCCCAACAACCTCTCCTTCAGGCCTGGTTGCCCCCTAAAGCCTCCTGCCAACCTGGTCATCCCTCACTAACACCCCTGCCAGCCTGATCACCCCATGCAGCCTGCTTGTTCAGTCGTTTGGCTGTCCCTCAGGCCAGCCCTGGGAGGCTGAGGGGTTAAGGGAATTAAGGGGCTCCAGAGGCAGGTGCAAGGCCGTGCCATGTACCTGTCACCCCAGTGGGACTGAGGGAATTTGGCAATGCCATTTTGTGGCTGTGGATGCTGCCATCTTTGAGGGCATTGCAGTCAATTAGCGTATTTTCTCCTTATTGGCTGTAGGTGCCACCATCTTTGTGAGGGTGTGATGGTCAATTAGCATATTCCTTCTATTAGATAGGGTGTGCAGGAGGCAGCTGATCGATGCTTCTCTCTCATTTTTGTTTTTGGCTCTCTATCCCTTTCCCTTCCTGTCTGTGGGAATCAATAAAATATATTTAAAAAAAATAATAAAGAATTGGCATTGTCTACTAAAGCTAAGACTATGCATATCCTTGGTCCAGGTACACTGTTTATGCTTTCTTGCTATACCTCTATAGAAATGTATAAGTGTATACTCCAAAAGACATGTACAAGGATGTTTATAATGGCATTTTTGATAATATTTCCCAAATTGGAAGCTACCTAAAAACAGACTGGGTAAATAAGTAATAGTATATTTATACTGTAAATACTATTCAGCAGTGAAAATTAGTAAACTTTATATAAAACAACATGGATATATCTAATGGAGAAAAGAAGCTAGACCTAAAAGACTGAATGCACCCTATATAACGAAGAGGTAATATGCAAATTGACCATCACTCCAACATGCAAGATGGCTACCTCATGTGGCCAAAGATGGCCACCATAAGATGGAAAGCAGGAGAGGGTAGTTGAGAGTGATCATGCCTGGAGGGGAGGGCAGTTGGGGGCAACATATGAGGATTATCTATACATTTTTCTATTATTTCTAGCATAAATCTATCATTGATATTTATTGTACTTTAATAGTTGATTATGCTCTATTTTGGTAAAAATTTTACATGCACTTGCAAGAAATGTGTGCTTTGCTATAAACTAGGGGCCCAGTGTTCAAATTCGTGCCCTTTGAAAGGAACTGTGGGCTGGCCATGAGGCTGCAGTGGGCACCAGGCAGGTCTTAGCCCATCCTCTGCACCCCCGCCTACTCCCTCCCACCACAGCCCTCTGTCTGCCTGCAGCCCTGCTCTCTCTACTGCCACTCCCACGCACTGACAGCACCAGTCCCATTTACACCTGCAGATGGTGCAGAGCAATTGGGGCTGGTGCCATCAGCAAGTACAGGCTGCAACTGCTCTACCAATCGCCCCTCAGGAGCAGGGGGAGATGGAGAAGCCATCAGGGCAGCAGATAATGCTCATACCTCTGATGGTGCTGAGCAAACAGGGCCAGCACCAGACTTGAGTAGCAGGTGCAAGCAGAGGCTCTGGCAGTGGGTACAAGTGGGACCAGCAGCAGGCAGGACCATTGCATGTGGGATCAAAGAATTTTCAGTAACCACCAAAGGCTCCCCCTGGTGACAACAACCAGGACCCTTTCTTGGTCTGGCACCCCACTCACCTGCTCCACCATCTCGCCGTGGACAACACCCACCATGTTCTGCACTCTGCCACCTGCTACCAATGCCTGCCATGTTTGATGTGCACCCCCTGCTGGTCATTGCACATCATAGCAATCAGCTGTTCAGTTGTTCTGCCATTCAGTCTATTTGCATAATAAGGTTTTATATATTTAGACTAGAGGCCTGTGCATGATATTTGTGCATGTGGGGGGGAGGTATCCTTCAGCCCAGTCTGCTCCCTCTCCAATCTGGGACCCTTGAGGATGTCAAGGTAGGATCAAGCCTAAATGGACAGTCGGACATCCCTCTCACAATCCAGGACTGCTTGTTCACAACTGCTCACCTGCCTGCCTTCCTGTTTGTCCCTAACTGCTTCTGCCTGCCAGCTTAATCACCCCCTAACCATTTTCCTGCTAGCCTGATTTATGCCTAACTGCTCCCCTGCCAGCCTGTTTGCCCCTAACTGCCCTCCCCGGAAGGCCTGGTCACCCCTAACTGCCCTCCCCTGCTGTCCTGATCTCCCACAACTGCCTTTCCTTGCAGGCTTGGTCCCTCCCAACTACTCTCCCCTGTGGGCCATCTTGTAGTGGCCATCTTGTGTCCACATAGGGTCAGGATCTTTTGACCACATGGGGGCAGTCATTTTGTTTGTTGGAGTAATGGTCAATCTGCATATTACTCTTTTATTAGATAGGATAGAGGCCTGCTGCATGGGTAAGGGCCAGCTGGTTTGCCCTGAAGGGTGTCCCAAATCAAGGTGGGGTTTCCCTTGGTGTGTGGGGTGGCCTGGGAGAGGGGCCTGTGGTGGTTTGCAGGCCAGCCACACCCCCCGATTGACCCAAGCATAGGCCCTGGTATTTGGGATTTATTTATCTTCTACAATTGAAACTTTGTAGCCTGGAGTGGAGCCAAGCCTTCTGCTTGCTCTGTGGTGGCAGCCATTGAAATTTGTTGCCTTAAGCAGAGGCCTGGACCCAATAGGGTGTGCGGAAAGCTTGGCTTCCTCCATCTCAAGAAGCAAAATAAGCCTCCAGCCTGCTTCGTCTGTGGCCATAACCATATTGGTTGGATTAATTTGCATACTTGCTCCTGATTGGCTGGTGGGTGTGGCTTGTGTGTTTATCGGAAGTATAGTCAATTTGCATATTACTCTTTTATTAGATAGGATCCTGTAAATGATAATTAAGTAATTAATAATGTGTTTAGCTCTTCTATAGGCTTACTAAAGATATTTTTATACTTACTAAAATTTTTCTTTCAATAAATACAAATATTTAAAGTAAATATTGATATGGTTTGATTAAAATCTTCTATCTTTCTAATTGTTTTTTAAGTAGTCCCATTATTGGGATTTTTTTTCTTTCCTGCCAGTTTTGAACTGAGTAGTTTTATAATTCTGTGTCATCACAACTATTGATTTATTTTTTTTCTTTTTATTAAGGTTAATAAGATAATATACATTACATGTGTACATTTCTATGATGCCTAATCTGTATATTGCATTGTGTGCCCACTACCCAAAGTCAGATTATCTTCTGTTACCTCTATCCTTTCCTATCCCTGACCCCTCCTTCCTTCTGGTAACCACCATACTATTGTCTCTGTCTATGAGTTTTGTTTGTCTGTTTTTCTTGTTTTTTAATTTTTTTATTTCAGTTTTATATCCCGCATATGAGCAAAATCATTTTATTTTATTTTTTTAGTGGTTACTCTGGTGTTTACTATATTCATCATTATAACATAATCTACTCTCGAATGATAATATACCACTTCATATTGGTAGAAAAATCTTACAATAGTTGATTTTTTCCACCCATCTTTTGTGTTATTTTTGTCATAGATTCTATTTCTATATGTGCTGTAAACCCCACAATCCATCATCACTATCTTTGCTTTGAACAGTCTTTAAAAGTGATTGAAAAGTCTCAGATTTACTCTTATTTTTACCTTTTCTTATTGTGTTTTTCTTTAGTTTAGATTTAACTTTCTGTTTGGTACTTTTTTTACTCTGTCTTAAGGACTTTCTTTATATTTATTGTGGAGAAGTCCTTGTATTGGTAGTAAATTCTCTCTATTTGTTTTTGGGGGAAAGGCTTTATTTTGCCTTCCGATTTGAAATATATTTCCCCCCTGGGTACATAATTCTAGATTGACAGATTTTTACTTTAAACACTATTATATATATATATATATATATATATATATATGTATATATATATATATATATATATATATATATATATTTGATTTTTTACAGAGAGGAAGGGAGAGGGATAGAGAGTTAGAAACATCCATGAGAGAGAGACATCGATCAGCTGCCTCCTGCACAACTCCTACTGGGGATATGCTTGCAACCAAGGTACATGCCTTTGACCAGAATCAAACCCAGGAACTTTCAGTCTGCAGGCCGACACTCTATCCACTGAGCCAAACCAGTTTCAGCTACTTTAAACACTTTAAATATGTCACTCTATTATCCTCCCCTTGAGTAATTTCTGATGAGAGGTCTGTTATAATTCCAATCTTTATTCCTCTATTTGTATGATTTAACTTTTCTTCCACTCTCTTTCAGAATCTCTTCTTAGCTTTGGTTTTCAGCAGTTTGCCTATGTTACAGGGTGGGGCAAAAACAGGTTTATAGTTGTTTGTAAGGAAAATAATCTACACTAATAAAATAAAAAAGTGCAAATTGACCATATCTTCATGATGTTCACCAGCCAATCAGGAATGAGTATGAAAATTAATTTAACAAAGATGGTGGGTTAATTTGCATATGTAGATGCCCAGTGGCTGGGGTGGGATGCTTGCATCATCGTCATGGTAATGACACAGGTGTCTCACACCACCCCAGCTACTCTGGACCTCTCGGCAGCGTAGGAAGGTGGAAAGGCTGCTCCGGGCCAGAGCAAAGGCAGAAAGGTGACACTGGCCAGGTCGAAGGCGGTGCTGGCAGCCAGGGGAAGGAAGGAACATTCTTGCATGAATCTTCATATATCAGGCCTCTAGTGTAGTAAATAATAAATATTAAAACAAGAATAAACTATGTTTTGCTTACTAACAACTTTCACCCACTCTGTATACAGATATTTTTATGTTATATTCTGTGTCAAGTTTTCAGAGCTTCACATATCTGTTGTTTGTTTTTATAGATTAATTTTGAAAAATTCTCAGTCATTAACTATTCCAGCATTTATTCTTCCTAGTTTAACTTCTTCCCTCTGGGACTCCAATTATTTCTATTTTTAGATAATCTGTTATTGATCCACAGATCTTGAATGTTATGTTGTTATTTTTTATAGCTCTTTCAATCTCCTTGCATTTTATTTTGGATAATTTATATTGACCTATCTCTCATTTACTCTTTGTTTCCTCAGCTGCATCCAGTCTGCTATTCAGCCCGTTGAAGCAAATTTTCATCTTTGATAACTCATTTTTCTTGATTTCCAATATTTTTATTTGTCTATTAAAATAATTTTTATATATCTGATGAAAATCCCATTTGCTCATGTATGCTGCCTACCTTTTTAACTGTATGTATATATTTTAACATATTAATCAAAATGATTTTAAACTCCTGTGTAATTATTTTAATTGTATCATTGTTTCTGATTCTGTACTTTATCTTATTACAATGAGTCTTTTTTTTCCCCCTGGTTTTTGTGTATTATGCAATTTTTGATTGAACATTATATATCAAATAGTAGAATCTGAGGCAAATTTCCCTTTATTCCCAGAAAGGGAAATGACTCTTCTTCTCTCCAGTTATTAATAGAGGATGGGTTTCAATAAACTAGCCAGCAATTGAGTTAGGTTTCACTTTTCTGTTGTTATTATCCTCAGTGCATTTACAAGGTCAAATACCTTCAGGGTTGGGCTGCCATTCTCTTTTGCTTAGCGAAGGAGTAGGGCTGCATGCCTGAGCCATAGAAGGGATCTCTAAATTATTGCCCTTTGGTAGGCTGCTTCCACTTGTTATTTGATGCCAAGTTTATGGTAGGGCTGGGGACAGTTCTTGGTTCTCCTTGTCCAACCTGGGGCTCAGGTAAGGTTCATTTGCATGGTCTTTGTGGGTGAGGCACTTTCAGAAAGCCCTTCCTCTTCTCCCTCCAAACTTAAAAAAAAAATCTGTGTCAGCTTTTCTTGGCAAAGATATCCTTCTAACCCTCCAACAATGGAAGCAAATCTCTGCTTTGTACTGGTGCAGAACTCTTAAGACCGGGAAGTTTTCTTGCCTTTCCAATACCACACCTGGTGGCAAGTGTTTACTATCTTCTCCCAGTGTCTTAAGACTTTTGTTTCAAATAGAGGAAGGAGCTGGTGGAGTAAGCAGTGTTTTTTTGCTTATCACCTAGTGACAGCAAATCAATCTCTTGCACATCTACCTCATCATAGGCAGGGAGAATGGGGAAGACACTCCAGTCTCTTTCCCTGCACCTGATCTCTGAACTCCTGGAAAATAGCTTGTGAGTGAAGGCATACCAGCCTTGTGTCTAGATCTCTCAATTCTTATAAACTGAAAACTTTACCTGCGTCAAGAAGTGTTTACAATACTTACTGATTTTTTTCTTACTTGCTTCTAAGGCAGCCATATATTCTTTCTGTGCTTTGCCAAAATTGAAAATGTTAGTGTTTGCCCTCATCCAGCCAAGGAGGTCTGTCATTTTTCAGAATTAAGTTTTTTTTTCTTGGTTGTTTTGTGACCTCATCACCCTGATGGCTTTGAGATCAGAGATACATTTGTAGAGTATTTGGCTTTCTTGCATTGTTAGGATGGAAGCAACATTCTTTTGCAGCTTTCAGCATCCTAAGTGGAAGCAGAAATTACCTGCTAGGATTTTGTTTAGGATTAAAACCTACATATCAATTTTGGAAGAATTTTCATTTATAAGTTTTTTAACCCACATATGTATTATGAAAGAGAGTGATTAACTTATAAATAATCACTACCTTTATAACTATACTAATTTAATATTATAAGTATGCCCACTGAATAATGTTAGGAAAAATTACCCTTACTGAAGACTAGATCTTCTCTGGGGTGATGTGGCAGAGGTAGGGAGCAAATGTGAAAGGAAGATATTGATGTTCTTTTTTTTTCCTCATTTCACAGAACATTATAACAATGGTTCATAGTCAAATAGCTACTAGTTAATTAAAGATGTTAGACCATAACACTGGTCTTGATGGTCTCTTCAAGTTTAAGGGCTTTTTTAGTACATCTTAGATATGCTAATGTACTTTGAAGAGATACTTGTATTTTTTCCTCTTTTAAAAAAAATAATCACAAAAATTTTTCAGAATGTCAAACATATCAGTGAGTTCATCTCTTCTCCATGATCTAATCTCTATCCCTATAGTCAAAGCTCTTCCTTGGATATATGTGCTGAATCCTTTGATTAAAAGGAGATCTTATAGCAGGAAGATTAAGGTTAGGTGGGGTAGATAAGAGATCAATCAAAGGAATTGTATCTATGCATATAAGCATAACCAATGAACATAGACACTGGGGGGTTGGGGTATGCCTGGGAGGGAGGGGGGCAATGGGGAGATATGTATACATGTAACACAATAAAAAAAAGGAAAAAAAAAGGAGATCTTTATTTCAATGATTTGTTCACCTTTATCAGTGCTCTCACTCAGCCTATCATTTTTGTCATTTTGGTTTTTTATACACTTTTACATTCTAAGTAGTCTCACCCCTTGAAAAACTGTTCTTTCCTGTATCCAAAACCTTTAAAATGAAATAATATGACAGACAAGCTTTGACATTCTCTACTTAATTTGAGATCACTGAAATTTGAAGTCTAAGGCTAGATTTCATGTTGACTAGCTTTCATCTTATGACTTAAGTAAACAGACATAGGAAAATTAGGATATAGAACGAGGCAAAGGTGTCAGTGAAGGGACAAATTACCCTTCAGAGGAATGAATCCCTAGGGAAAGATAGTAATAACATTCAATGCAGTGAAATAAAGTAACTGTTGTCTGAACATCTTCCCAGAGTTATTGTTATTATTTTTTTTCAAGATAGTAAATGAAAGTTTTTCCACTCTTCACATATTTATGAGCCTCTTATAGACTTCATCTTGAAGAAACAGAACATGCTAATAAAAAAGTTTAATAATTTGCCAAAAAGTTAGTTATGAAACAATAGTTCAATCAGGTCGTCTATCTGAAGCAGGTTTCAGTAAAATATGACTCAGGCTAAATCTGACCTGCCACTTGCTTTCGTAAATAAAGTCATATTGGGACACAGCCATATCTATTTTGTCAACTCCATGTGCATCTACAGAAATAGTTTTAATTACAAATTAATCTTTCACTTGTTTACTAAAAACCTTCCAAAGATTCCTATTTCTCTAAAACACTTTCTACAGCATATAATATTATTCATAATATGACCCCTGCTTACTAAGAAGACTCCTCATTTATCACTATTTCCCATCTTACACTCTGTATTTCAGCCATACAGTGTTTACTTCCTTGCCTCTGGGTCTTTGCACATACTCTTCTCTGTGGCCTCAACTGAATCATTCTTTCTCATACTTCTGGTCTCAGCATAGAAGATATCATTTCCTCAGGAAAGACCCAGGCCTCAAAGTTCCATGAACTCCCATAAAACCCAGAAAATCTGCCAACAGTGGTCATGCCATCATTTATTTTGTTTGTTTATATCAGGGGGTTGGTAAACTATAATCATAGGCCAAATCCAGACTTTGTACTTTATTTGTACATTCTGTGAGCTAAGAAAAGTTTTTATATTATAAAATAGTTTTAAAAGGCTCAAAATAAAAGTCATATTTCATGATGTGCAAAAAATTATATGAAATTCAAATTTCAAATTATATGAAATTCAAATTTCATTGTCCATAAATACAATTTTATTGGAACCTCATTTGTTTTCATATTGTCATACACTGGGAGTGTAGATATAGTAATGAAAGAGATAGATATGCCAAGCCTCAGTGACTTCAGAACCCTCAATACCTTCTCCTGTATGTGGTCTACAGAAAACACTCACTAATTATTCATAGCACGAATAAGTGAATGATACTATTTTGCTTAGGAATCAGTTGCAATTAAACATAGAATACAGCCAGATTTTCCAGTTCCTACCCAGGTACTCTTTGCTACTAGATCAGGTCACCTTTCCTATGATTTTAGAACAACAGTTTTCTTACAGTAATCATGGAATTAAAGTTCCTCCAGTGTCTACATAGTCCTTCATGGTCCCAAGACTATAGGTGCTACACAAAAATGATCATAAGAAAATCTCCCCCGTTATGCCCCCAAAGAGTAAATAATGACAGAACACTTCTGCTCAAAGCTCAGCTTTAAAACAGCATTTTGATAAGTCCAGGCACACCTCAAAAGCAAAGCTTATGGAAAAAGTATATCAAAGCAAGAACCGTGATTAAACATATCCAGATGGGAGGGAAAATGTGACATTTCAGCAAGAACAGTTTTCAATTCAAGCCAAAAAGAGAAAAAAAGAAAAGAAAAATCCCATTTATACTTTCTAGTCAGCCAAAATTTCCAGCTGCATGGATTCTCTGGTGAACAAGCAGACCAGCCTGCAGAATAAGGTCACTGAAGAATGTGCCTATAATCACAAACTGTAATTAAGCATAATGACCTCAATGGGAAGCTTTCTTCTGGATTAATGAATATCTGAAAAGCCAGTGAATACCTGAGATACCTGAGGCGGCCCTCATTCTATCCAGGATGCCCTGGGATATCGCTGCTGTAAAAGGTTTCCAGCTTACACCATTCCCCAAAGTTATCTTTTCCACTATGATATCACAAAGTTGGATTTTTTTATAGGACTTATTATATGGCAGATGATGCCTTGTAAATTTATCATTTTAGTAAATGTAAAGTGAAATTGTAATTTATATCAATAACTATTGTAATCATCATCACTATGGCTTTTAATGCTTTTGCTTAGCTGATGAGAACAGAGGGAACACGTGACTATTAGGATAGCTAGTAAGGTGACCATCAAAATATTAGACATAATTTATTTGCTGCTTAATGGATATTAAGATAGATACACAGACAGTCAATCCTTTCTTCCCTTGGAAGTTGAACATGGCCATCTTCTTTTTATAGGTAAGGAATTCACGAATCAGGGAGGTTAGGTAACTTGTCCTAGGTTATTCTAATCAGTGTAAGGGTTGGGATTCAAAGTCTAGTTTCCTCTGCCTCCCAGAGACAAATAAGAAACTACTATGCACTATGACCTTGCTGATGTGAAAGGTCTCTGTCAATCATTTGGAAGTGATTGTCAAGGTGATGGTATCAATAGAGGAATGTAGCTAGTAGCTGGTGTCTGGTTTTAGAAGATTAAAATCATCAACATGCTTCTATTTATTTATTTTAAATATATTTTATTGATTTTTTTTTACAGAGAGGAAGATAGAGGGATAGAGAGTTAAAAACATCAATGAGAGAGAAACATTGATCAGTTGCCTCCTACACACATCCTACTGGAGATGTGCCCGAAAACAATGTACAATCCCTTGACTGGAATCGAACCTGGGACCCTTCAGTACACAGGCCCCCACTCTATCCACTGAGCCAAACCAGTCAGCGCTCAGCATGCTTTTAAAGGGACCTTTTATGTGTATCAGTAATCACAAGTGGGAGAAGCTCAGAAGCACAGGGATTTTAATATAGGGGTCTTCTCTGTGTGCCATCTTTAGGGCTGGGAACCGCTTCCGTCTCTTGACATGAATGTAGGAGGCCTGAGACAACTGTCAGTCCCAAAATATAACACATGCTCACACCAGTCCACCTCAGTTTACCATGTCTTAAGTTTCTTATGAAATGATTAAGGTATATTTTTTTAAATGAGATGCTTAACTTGTAAACATACTGAGAGAATTTCCCATGATGACTTAAATTCATCCAGAGATGACAAAGATTGTTTATCACTCAGTACAGCTTTTAGGTAAGAGCAGAATGCCAGTTTTATAGCTCTAGAAATTAAGTAATGGATTATTTTTTTAAATCCTGTATACAATTACCAAAATAAGAGAGAAGAGTACTGGGAAAGGTCTTTTGTCTGCTGCAGACAAATATTAAAAAAGATAAAGCAACTAGAAAGCTGTTTTCTATTCTCATCTCCTTATTCCCAAAGTGGGTAGCCAGGCTTTCATTTTTCCTTTGGATGATAGGGTCTGATGACAGAGGGAGGGGACAAAATTGCATGACCATTCCAATCTGCTGAGATCAACTGGTATCAATATTTCAGGGTATTCACAGTATGTTCCAGATCCATGCTATTTGCACATTGATCAGCCTCTCATACATCTCCCCATTCCAAATCTTGGTAAAAATGTTGAGAGCATGGTGTAAAGGCTATTTCAGATCAACTAAATAGTTGCTTAACATTTTATTTCCCCCCAAAGTGAGAAATCAATAAAAAAAATTCACAAGGCAAAACAGGTATCGATGACTAGAATATTCCACAGGTCAGAATCACAAAATCACCTTACGCTCATACATCCTCTTGATATGTGATTTTTTTCTTTGTAAAAGTCTGCAGGAAAGATTTTATAGCTCTTGCAGGAAGTAGCTATGAGATTTACTATCATAAAGCAGTTTATACCAGAGCCCAAGTAAAACTCTGGGTAAGTAATTTATTATTGAGTTAAAATAAAAATGATACCACAGATCTTAATTAATATCTATCCATCCATCATTCAATCAATAAAATCTTATAGAATACCAACTGTGTCAGACAGGCACTATGCCAGACATGGAAGATAGACCAATGGCCAAGATAAATCTTTACCCTTATTTCAAAGAGAGAATAGTCCAATAGAGGAAAGCAGACATTAAAGGAGAAATATTTTAAAAAGTATCCTATCTAGACTAATGAGGAGTCCTCCCACTATATTATATTCTATTACTATGACACATATTCTGAGAATTATCCAGTAAACTAGATATTTAAATTTCAAAATGCTTGGAATTGTTTTAAGAAGGCACATTCTAGGCAAGAGGTAACTTGAAATCATGCAATATGAAGAATAATGAAAAGAATGGGGATGATTGATAATTAACCTAGAGAAGATGAAAAGTTGAGTTATCAGACCATTGAAGGTTGGGATGCAATAAAGATGATTTGGTTGGCAGGGTTCTGGGGTTTGAAGAAAGAACCATGAGTAGAAGTCACATCAGGATTATATCAACATTGAATTGGCTTCTCAAGAAAACAATGAGATTTCCATTAGTGGATTTGTTCTATCTCAGTGAGGATATTTAAAGTATTTTAACTACAAAATGAGCAGTTGAACTCAGAGGAAAAATACTTCCATGAAATTCTATAAATCATATCTTATATGCTTTAAATTCTTTTATATATATAAAGAATAAAAGTATGTGAACTCACATTTTAAAACATATTTTCTATCCTTTATTTATAATGCCAAATTTCTATAATCTCCTTTGAATTGACTGCCCAACCATGTTATGTTATATTATGGGGATACATTTTCTATTATGAATAAGCCTCAATAAACTCAATTTTAACACAAAATTGTGTGACTATTTTAAACATTTTTTTCTAAGGAATGGCTTTTTGAAACCTGTGTCACACCTATAAGAAGAAGCCCTGGCTCTTCCTCTGAGAAACTACACAGTCACCACCACTCAAGGATTGTTTGAAACTTCAATTTAGGAATTGCCTTCAAGAGCTTTACACAGATTTTTTAAATATCTTCAGTGGTAGTAAATTATAATCCTCTAAGGTGCGAGTTTTGAAATAGCCAAAAGTTATTCAAAGTAACTTCTAAGAAATAGGATTAGAATACCATATTAATAAATCATAACCGATTTTTCCATCCCCAAATTCCATCTCTTTTTTTTTTATAACGACTTCCAAGTAAGGCTATATTTTTGCCTCTCCAAGGACAAAACTCATTGTCTTTCTATAAGATATAATCCAAATGCTTTGTTAGTACTTCATTTCAGAAATTGCTTAATGTTTTCCCATAGAGAAGATGTATCTAATTCACCAGGTGCCTTTATAAACCAGTGAGGGTTCAAGAGATCCTGGGAAAATCTATTTCGAAAAAGCTGCTTCCATGAGTTATGATGTTTGGTCATTATGAGAAACTCTCTGACATCTTATTCCAACTCACACTTGGTCCTCATCCCAGCATTTTCATGACAACAGAATTCAAGTCCTGAATATATAGATTTAAAGCCCAGACCCACTATTAATTAGCTGAATGTAGGCAAATGACAATATCTTCGAGGCTCTTCTCAGTAAGGATATATGAATAGTTAACCTGAAGGATTATTGTGGAAAGTAGATTATGTATATAAAGCACCTAGTATAATCATTGGTTCATTGCAGTTTAATAAAATGAAGCAATTATTATTAATTTCCCATCATTACTCAACTCTAGACCTCTAGACATGTTGAACTTCATTTCTCTAACAATGTATTAATTTGTAACTGAATTTGAGGGCACCATATGTATCCATAAGAAACCTCAAACTCTTTTCATTCTTTTTTACAATGTTGGTTCCCATCTAAGTGTCTTTGGTCCCTTGAAAATGGTCAGATTTTGTTCAGAATTATGAGAATATTTGTGGTTAGAAAGAAAAAAAAACATAATCTTCAGCAGATTAATAAACCATGGTTATTTATACAAAGAATAAAAGTTAAATCCATTAATTAATATAATAGATAATTTTACAATCAATTCTAATAATAGTCTTTCTGAATATGGTCTTTCAATTTTGAGGATATCCCTTTTAATAAGGAAGGGTGCAGATAGTACAGTGCCATAAATTTTGAACTTTCTTCCCTTTAATTCTAGAGGTAAAAGTTTTTCTTAAGGAGACTTCCCCTTAAGTTTCTGACTCTTCTCAAAAAAATATTGAAAGTACTAGTGGCCTGGTGCATGTAATTTGTGCACATTAAAAGGGAATTAATTAGAGGAAATATTTTAATATTCCTATTTGCCCTTTCTCTATAATAAAAGTGTCAGAGATGAAAGAAAATTAGTAAAATGTATATGAAAATCTCCCTCCTGTCAGAGTCTGGGGCGCACCATGGGGCTTAGGAGTCAAGTCCTCTCCCACCACCAGCATGCACTTTAAAACATAAGAGATCCAGACCCAGCTAGCCCCACCCCTACTGGTTAAGACCACACTCAGCCTGTCCCACCCCTGTCAAGCCCCTCTCACTGGGGGAGCAGCCTCAGGTCCTCTGGCCTGGTACTAGGGAGAGGGTGAAGTCTCAGGTCCCCCATTAAGCCCTGCCAGATGGGGCATGTAGCCTGAGGTCCCTGGCGCAGCACTGGGGTGAGAGGGTGCAGCATAAGGTCTCTCAGCCAGGTGCTAGAGCAAAGGGCATGGCCTGAGGTCTCCCATCAAGCCATGCTAGGCAGGGTGCACAACCTGAGGTCCTCTGTCAAGCTCCATGGGGCAGGCGGCATGGCTTAAGGACCCTCACCTCAGCCAGGTGCCATGCAGCCTCAGGTGCCTGCTGTTTGGTTGTGATAAAACAGCATCCTGGCTAATTTGCATATCCCTCTATTATTATTATGACTAGAGGCCCAGTGCATGGATCCAGTGGGGTCCCTCGGTCTGGCCTGCAGGGATCAGGCAGAAACCAGCTCTCTCACATCCCTTGAGGGGTCTTGGATTGTGAGAGGCTCTGGAATTGGGCTCCTTTCTCTCTGGTCCTGGGTGCATCACCTGAGAATCACAGCTGCCAAGTCAACTCAGTTCGGCACCACCTGTGTTTAGCAATACATCATTGTGGTCAGTGTGCATCACAGCTATTGGTTGGCTGGTCGGCATATATATATTGGAGTTTAGAAACCTCTAATATGTGCTTGCCTTTTAAAACTTGAGTTGACTGAAAACATAACTTTTGTCCATCTTTGGCAAAAGCTTAACTGTAGGAGAAGCCATTGCTTTATCTTGCCTTCAGTGCTTGCTTCAAATATGTGTACATTTCTCCCTGATCACTAAATAACAGAAGCATTACCATTATAATAATCATTTGAAGATATGCTATATGTTACCTGAATTGTGTAGTGAGACAGTCCACTAGAAAGTATACCTGCCTTTAGTAGAGTGCATTTTAAAAAAAAAAAACAAACTCATTTTTATCATCAGAACTTATATTTGCTAATGTGTGCTACACATATGTAACTTCTTAATCATGAAATCAGTTTGTACACAAAAGATTAAAACAGATTGTCTATTAAACATGGATTTGGTTCCTGTGTCTGGACGTGGATACTAAAAAGTATAAAATGTGATCCCTAATGTTTAGGAGTTTATGATCTAGTTGAAGGAACTGAAAAAAATATACAAGAAGCAGTGAAGCAATATGCAGTGACTAATGCCAAATCAAGAGATAACAGTAACTTCCAAAGGAGTTTTGAAAAGTGAAAAATCTAGGCTGACACCTCAATAAAAGCTTTAGGCATTTGAGAGGCATTGGCCCATTGAATAGATGTCTGAACGGAATCTAGAAAGGTGATGGGAAGAAGAGGATCAGTTCAAATGTCACCCACTTCCCAGCCTTTCCGGAATGCCTTGGACACAGTGGTAGCTTCTCTTTGCTCCCATCAAATGCTTTTACAAGCAGTGGCACTTATTGCAATGTATTGTAATTAATTACTTGTTTGTCCTCCCTTCTTACTTCCTTCTGAGCTACAAAACAGTATCTTCTTCATTTTTATATTCTCCTCATCTTGAAAGTGCTCAATAAATGTTTAATTGAATGCATCTTTGAGTGATTAAGAAGCAATACAAGCAAAGGTATAGAGCAGAAATAAGCACAACATATCCAAATTTTATTGAAGAAACTGGCTGTGTAGAAGAAGTTTTATGTTAAGGATAATAAAAATATCAATTTAAATGATTAGGGAGAAGACCTGGGAGGGCCTTGCTTGTCTAGACTGGCATTATCTTTTCTTGGCTGGACTCACAATCCTAGTTTCACTTGGTCAAAGAGGCCCATTAGGGCCCTAAATCCATTATCACCCAATGGTGTGTGACCAAGTGATAACACTAAATCAGACCTGAAATCCTTTGATGCTACTTCTTAGACTTCATTCTGTCCAATAATGAGCCATTGGAGAGTTCTGTGACATACAAAAGGAATTTTGTAAAGGTTAATCTGACTGAGTGCAGGATGAATTATAGGATTAAGAGACTATTTCCAAAATCCTGTCTAGAAGAAGATAGCAGTGGAGATTTAAAGGAAAAGACACTACAAAAGAATGATGAAAAGAAATTGGTATTGATGAACTGTGAAGGAGAATGCTAAGGAAAGGGGAATGGTTAAATATGACTCCACATTTTTGTAAGAGGACAATTGCACTGTTGAAAGAATTACACCTAGAAAGTAAACTCTAATGGACTTATTACAGGGAAAAGACAAATGATTCATATATTGAATCAATAAATGATATTGAGGTGATAGTGAGGTACATATGGGAAGATTTCTGGAAATACAAATGGCAATCAAAAAGTAGTTTCCCTGGTCAGTGTTCTCAGTGGTTAGAATATCAGCCCACACACTGAAGGATCATGGGATCGATTCTCAGTCAAGAACACATACCTGATTTGCAGGCTCGATCCCTGGCCAGAGTCAACCAATCAAGTGCCTACTCTCTCTAGAAAAGCAATGGAAAAAAATATCCCTAGGTGAGGATTAACAAAAACAAACAAAGTAGCAATGGTGTGGATGTGGGTAAGATTTAAAAAGCAAAGGAGAGCTTTGTACTAGGAATTAGAAAAGTATCTGAGTGTCTTCAGTAAGTTACTCAATCTCTTCATTTCTATAAAGGAGAAGAATGTTTTACTCTTTACCTCATGGAGAAGAGATAATGTTCAAATGAGGATAAAATCTCAAAGTGGTTTTGAAAACTTGAGGCCTTATGCAAATATATATGGTTATTCATATCCACACTTAATTCCCTCTCCTTCCCATGATCACTTCTCATAATAAAGATAAATCAACACATAATAGTGTAATAATTTGAACAACTAGGTAATCACAAAAAAATACCACATTTATCATTAAAGAACTAGTCCAATTTATGTCCCCCTATGAATCAAAGAAAGAGTCGCAGGAGAAATGTAAGACAATAAAATAAAAAGCATATCATTTTATTTCTATGGTTTATTTTGTGCTAAGGGTTGTGAAGTGAGATATATGACACAAAGCACTTAAGTAACTTGCCTACAGTTCACATAGCTAGTGCCATATCATTGTCTAATATGAGATGACAGTACCATTATTGTTTTATCTACCATTCATATAGGACAG